>CAJPEX010004009.1:8464-24661 GCA_905338405.1 Notodromas monacha
TTGTTATCTGCACACATTCCAATTTAAATCTTCCGGATGCTGAAGGCAAAACGTTGTTGGAGGGAGAAAAGAAAAAAAAATCCGCGCGCTGACGACAAGCATATATACGTTGTACGAGTATATTATTTACAGAATACGGAGAAAAAAACCACGACGTGCTGCAAAAATTCCAACCAGTTTCTATTGTGAATCGGTGTCGAACGTTGGAAAATTTTCAGCTTTTTGAAAGGGAAAAAAATGTTTCTGCAGTTTTTTTTTTGCACACCGGTTTTCACAAAATATGCATTCTCAAGATATTGTTTTAATCCAATATGTGGGTGTCGACAGCGTTATAAAATATTTTTTTGGAGTTTAATGTCGATTAGGTCGGGTTCAATTTTCCGGTGCTGAATTGTGAGTTGTGACAGAAATCTTGATTTAAATAAATTTCAAGAAACTTGGTGCATTCAGAGAGTCGACTTTTTTTTCGGTTTATTAGGCTAAGATTCAATCGATTGGCATTTGCGAAAATGATACATTATAGTTATGATGTTTTCCCTGACGCACGAAATAATGTAAAAATTTCACAAATAACGGAAAATTAACAAAAGACTGAAACCATTTTCTATACTGCTGTGCGATTAAATGTCAAAATGAAGGAATCTAGAAATCTGCAGATTTTTCTACACGAAATGTTGCAATTCCTTTGGTCATTTTCGAAAGGAAGTGCATCTGAAAAGGAAGTGCCTTGCCCGAAATTAAATTCGATTGAAAAATTACTACTTAAAATTTCCTGCCCACGTGCATGTGATAAATTCAAAACATGGTTTCCTCACCATTGCAATAAAATTGACTGGATTTCTTAAGTAATTATAGTGGATTATTGTTCAAATTTTTGAAGGCAGTCAAAAACGGAACAAAGCAGTCGCCAAAATTCGGATGGCAAAACACAGAAAAAAAAGAAACCCCAAAAATTCTTACGTTATAAAGACTCCAAAATACCTTCAAGTGAAAAAGCTCAAAATTTTGCGCGAAAAAAAATCAAATTCAACACTGAAAATTTGGATCGAAAATTCTGAGCGCATATTTCAAAGCTTTTAAAAGATAAATTGGTAGAGGTATTTCATATTAATGGATTTTATCTTTAAAGTTGAAGTTCTGGAGCCAATTTTCAACCTCAAACTTTGCAAAGTTAAGAGCAAAGATTCGAATGATCAGTCAAACCTTCCTCTCCATAAACTTTTCTTCTGAAATGTGTAAAAATCTAAATATTCAAAACAGCAACAATTTTTTTTGAATCTTTGGGTAATAGTAGAGAAATTCTCACGAGGGATATATAAGATTTCAATCTGTGAAGATATTTCTCTCAAAATATCTGCCATCAAATATTAAAATTGAATCAGCAACATTGTTTGAAAAGGGCGTCGGTTGCAAGGACGAGGATTCTTAAGAAGTTCCTTGAAACGACCTTCAGAGAGTTGCTTCAACAAGTTCGACCTCCAGAAAAGAGAATAATAAATTGCAGCCAGTTGTTGGTGACTGAAAGTACTGATAGATGACTTGATGAAGTACTTCCTCAGCAGCTAATTAGTTTTTTCCAACTGTCCCCATTCATCTAAAGAACAAAGTGGTACTTGGAAATGCCTGGTTGGAGTTTATGCACCATGACTTTGCATACTGCTGTCAAGGGATGCTTTGAAATCATATCTTCATTGTCCCTTGACCACCTTCTTCAGTCACTTAATAATTTCCTTCTGTGACATTGCTGTGTTGCATCACAATAAACTTGATGGAATATATTTGTATAATAAATAGTGATCATGGTTGTTTTTTTTTTGCCAGTGCAATATTTCTTTTAGTTGGTGGAATTTTTCCTGAATGGTCCACCTTTCCCATGAACTATTTCACAAGAAGCAAGAGAAAATACTTCAGTTTTTGACATTATTGGTGTTGGATTCATGAACCTTTTTGGGCTAGCAAATTTCCATGAAGTTTTTTGCAGACAGGCAAATTAAAAAAAAAATCTGCAGACTGGCAAAGTGTCATGCATTTTTTGAAGACCCAAAAATGTTTGCTTAAAAGACTACATAACAAGAATTTTAAAAATGTCTGCATTTTTGCAAATATTAATTAAAGATCCAATGAAGCAGCTATAGTCAAATGTCATCAAAAATTCAAAAGGTGGACTTGTAGAAAGGTTTTTCAGGATTAATCACTTGAAAAATTTATTCCAGTTGCAGGTGAAAATTTGTCTGAAGTGTTATTATTAGGAGAAAAGCAAATTTGTATATTTCATCAGAAAATTCAATCTGCCATTGCTTTCCATAATTTCAGATAAAGATAACAGACTTCATTGCTACTCTTGATGCATGTATTTTGCTAAAGAAAATTTCCCTCATAAGAAATGATTTCCTTCTGTTAAATTCCAGATGCATCAATAGTTCATGTGATGTATGCAGACAATCTCTTCCTAATTGTTGTGTTATTGGTATTTTTGGTTGATGGTAGATAACAATTTTGGAAACTAAGGTCCATCACTTTTGCCAGGAAAAAAAGAAATTATTTGCCTCTATAAAGTCTATAACATCCCTCTTGCAGAAGAGTTACATGCAAACAGACACCATGGTTGTCATTGCTGGGCTAGTGGTTCTTTTCATGATTGGTGGTACCCTAGCTGGAAACTATGGTCCACCACCATTACCAGGAGGCAACATAGGAAATGGCTTTTTTGGAGAACCTGTGCAGTTTCAATTGCCTGGTTTGGGGGCTGTGAGGGGCAGAAGACTTCTTTCTGGTGTTCAAAGTCCACCAACAAACTACAGAAGACCATTTTTGGCATTCCGTGGCATACCATATGCTAAACCCCCAAGTGGAATTTACAGGTTCAGGGTAAGTATAGTATGGTGAAGCCCTATAATAAAGACTCCTCATGATGGGGTATTCAAAACATTATGTCATGTTTTTATAGGAGCCTAGGCCTTATGGTAGTTGGAGTGGTACCCTGGAAGCCACAGAGTACAAAAGACCATGTCCACAGGTGGATCCTGTCACAGGGTCACACCTTGGGGATGAAGACTGTTTGTACCTCAATGTGTTTGTTCCTGAGATGGCATTTGGTAAAAAAAACTCTGTTAAAATTGAAACATATAAAAATTTACTCATTGAAAATAATGAAACACAGGTGGCCAAAACTTTGGCTCTTTTGCTGAACCCCCAGGCTACAACCCTGGGTTTCAGTTCTCAGGAAGCCCACATCCACCATTTAGAAGACAAGATGCTTCAGCAGGCCCTGCTGGAATTGACAGAAGAGTTCAGCAGAAAAACTATGTACCTTCAACCAATGGGAAAAGAAGGTTCAAGCAGATTCCCTTGTTTGAACAGGAAGACAGTGCTGAGACAGTGAATGAGTTTCCTGAAAGCATCCAAGACATTCTTCTGAGTCTTACAGGAGATGGCACAAGGTTGGGTTTTCCAAATTAAACTCAAAAAATTTGATTTTCACATTTAATACTATTGAATTTGAAATTTCAAAAAAAACTTTTATTCCACATGTTCCCTCATGTTGAAAAGTAATTTTTGTTTTGAAAATTTCAGAGAGGAAGCCACTGTTCAGCAGACTCCCAAGCCTGGTAAAGTAAGGTTCCCAAGATCAGCAAGCACACAAACCATTAGCCCTCTTCAGAAACCTACACCTTCAACCCAAGATATCCTGGATGTAGAATTGCTGAATGTTGCTGGGAATGATACTGATATTGCAAGAAGTTATTTTGCACCTGAAGCCAGGGCACCTCCCTTGCAGCCTCAGATCAATGCCCCAGGATTTTATCCTAACCCAATCCCAAAGGCCCTGTTACCAGTGATGGTGTTCATTCATGGGCCAGGAGCCTTTGTTGCTGGAGCAGCTCAGCAATTTGGTCCCCAGCCCCTGATGAGACATGATGTGGTCCTGGTGACTTTTGATTACAGACTAGGGGTTTTGGNATTGCCAACACAAATGTTACTTCAAAAATTGCTGATTTATGTGTTTTTCTGTCTTTTTCGCTCAGCTTGTTGAAAATAGTACTGATTGTCTCATTTCAGATGATATTTAAACTGATTCAATCAATGTATTTCAACACAATATGAACATTTGGGGAATTGAATACTGATACCTCATCTGTACAGTACATGTTTCTTGTAATTTTGCCTGAAATTTATTTGCAATTGTATTGCAAAATGTCCCTATGTCGATTCAATGTCCTCATGTTGGGACATTTTTGTGATTTTTTAATGGTAAAATAAGTGTCCCTAGGTCGAATTGTCCGCTGGTTGAGGCGTCCGCATGTGGGGGTCTCACTGTAATTATATGAAGTATTAACAGGTTGGCTAAAATTTTGAATTAAATTGTGGAAGAATGTGGTCTCATAATATACTGTACCTCTTAAAATTGTCAGAAGAATGTAAACCATGTTTGGCCTGTCACTCTGTCACCAAAACAGATAACAGGGCTCTTTTGCATCACCAATTAAAGTGGGATATGATGACTCAACATTTTTTTTCATTTTAAGATGCATTTATCAGATAAATAGTTGAACAAGAATCTTCATATAGAACATTAGCAAGACAATTGTAGATCTTTTGGCACACCTTTTATTTACCTGAACAGAGTTCTTGTAAGGCTCAATTGGTGTATGTATGGGTAAACATGTTTTTGAGCCTTTTGATATTTCTCTTTGGAATGTATATAGACAATGTTTTGTCTACCTCATCCTATACACAAGATAACGAAGTTTTTCCCTTTGTCAAATTAATCGGCGATCTCAGAGATTAATAGTTTTTATTTTATTCTCGATCATACTTGGCAACATTTTCTCAATAATGTCAGTTGAGATTGAGAATTATTGAAAATACGTACTTCACTTTACTAACATTAATATTTATCAGTTGCTTGCCTCTCAAAACTTTAAAAAAGTTTTCATGAATTTTCTTTTGAAAATTCTGGCAGTATTGAAATATTTCAGAGAAATTTTAACAATTTTTGCTCATGTCATTCGCTGTCAAATATGTTTTATGTCGAAATTGAGTCGCACTTTTACAGTTTGAAAATGTGTTATTTCACAATATTTTTGAACTAATCGTTTTACTTGAAAAATATTTTTGGGAGTTCCTTTGATAATCAGAGCTTCCATTGGTTTTTTGGAATTGTCTGGTCAGGTGAAGTGACCAGAAAATCCCACAACAGTCTTGCATGTTCCCTGGCCTCAGATTGGCCAAAAAATAGGAAAATCTAAGAAATCATCCTACTGCATCGTCAGCTGATGCAGGAGGAAACCTTCATGGGTTTCCTGTCTGGTTTTCTCAGCAACATAGCTTGTTGCTGCTGTTCTGGAGCTCAGAGCTTCAAATTTAAAAAAAAAAACTGAACATTTCAAGGTACATGTAATTGAGGATTACAAAAGGAGGCAAGAAAAGGATTGATTCCAAAAATAAAACAAATCATGCAACTGTTGGGTTCAGCTGGAAATTGTGAGGAATAAATCCTCAACAAATAAAGATGGAAATTAAGTTGAGAAAAACAGACTAGTTTTTGTAAATAAAACACAAGAATTTGGTTGGGCTGCAACCGGGGTGAAGAATCACCCTATTATTAGGTTGTTGCACTTTGTTTTTTATGCACAAGTTTGAAAAGGTATTGATTTTTGCAAGAGTGAATGACAGAACAACACACGCAAATGCTCAAATTGGAATGAATGATTTTTGCCAATTTGGGAAAACAGGAAAACTGTCCTTCAAGGACAAAAACCAGCAACAGGATTTTAGCAATAAAATGCAGCCTTGAAGGCTCAGAAAAGAAACATGAGAACCAAGGTCTTATTCCAAGATTCTCACAGACATGGAATAAAATAAGAGTTTTTACTGAGAATTTGGTTTCTCTGATTTTGGTTTGTCAAATTCAAGGATGAAGCTATTTAATTTTTGTGACAGGAATTTCCTTAGAAAATCCCAAAAAGATGAATGCATAAATGTTTTCCACTTTTCCCCATAATTAATTCCCAGAACGCACACAATAGAAATATCAGAACAAATTTGAATGACAACTGGCAGCAGACTGACTCAAGAATAATAGTAATATCCATAAAATACTGGAAGAGTGACCTTCAATGGTTTTCACTCTCTCCCTTCCAGGAATCTGTGCTGCTGCACCTGATATTGGCTGAAAGGGATAAATTAATGGTTCAAATATTCAATTAACAGGGACTGCCATTCAATTCAATATTTCCAGAGCATCCCATAGATAATTTGACACACATTATTAATTGATGATGTAATTATTCCTCCACAGTATATGTTTCAATAACACATGGTTCAAAAGAGCTGAGAAGTATATGTACAAATGGTCAGTGATCTCATTGAGAAGTTGTTTGCCTAGCCTGTTGAAACCAGTGAACCTGAGAAAAATGTCATTTTTAATCCCTGGGGTGTTCATATCATTTCAAGTCCCCACAGAAACGTGTAATAACCCCTTGTATCAACACTTGAAAAAAAAACTCTCATCAGTACAGTGAGACCCCCATCATGCGGACGCCTTGACATGGGGACGATTTGACATGGGGACATTTATTTTTTAACAAAAAAATCATAAAAAAGACCTGACATGAGGACACTGACTCAACCTGGGGACATTATTGCAGGATAAAATTCCGAAATAAATTTTAGGAAAATCAATTTTTATAAGGCTTAATTGCAAGAAACATATGTTTCCAGCCTAAGATCTATGCAAGAAAAATTCTTTGGTACTTTTCCCATAATTTTCCCATCCATTCAGCTAATTTAAAAAATGCCCTATAGCACAGAGGGACTTCCGTCTAGCTCTCTTTGTGACATGGATGTTATTTTTCCAGATGCCAACTTTTCAATTTACTGTACAGAGTTACACTATTCATTGTTCCAAATGTTCTTATTGGTTAGCTCTCTTTGTGACATGGATGTTATTTTTCCAAATGCAAACTTTTCAATTTACTGTACAGAGGTACACTATTCAATGTTCCAAATGTTCTTATTGGTTTGAAAAGATATTCATTGAATCAAATTCAAGTGGCAAAAATTTTTTTCATGAAATTCTGAAGAATATTTCTTCCATAAGACACCAATTAAAAATTATACAATGTAAGTCTATGGGAAAACAAGATTTGACTTGGGGACAATCCAACAGCATAGGGACACTCTTGATACACCAATTATGTCTGCATCTGGGGGTCTCACTGTAAATGTATTTTTTTAAACTTGTTTCCCGCTCTTTTGGCAACATTGCAGAGAGCCAGGTTAATCTTTCACAAATTCACTTTTTTATTTTAAAAATCTGATTTTTCTCCGATATTTTTTCAGGGCTGTTATCGCAAGAACTCCGTCGTCACGGAGTGTCGAAGTCCCAGCAGAGCGGCGGTGATTCTCCTGACTCTATTTCCACCATAGCCTCTATCAGATCCGCACAAGAAACCCCGGTTGTGGAAGTTGACACAGATGTCGCGCCAATCGCCCCAAGGGATAACCTGGTCAATTAAAAATGTTACACTTTTATATTTGAAATGTTTATGAACAATTTAAAGTTATACATTCCTTGTTGGAATTTGTATAATGATCAATTTCTTTTTGGAAATAAAAAAAATGGAATGCAAAGACACTTTATATATGAGATATTTTTGAAGGTCCCAATTCTGAAGAGGAAAGAAAACAGAACTCCAACTGCTTCTTTCAAGATGTAACACCCACAATGATGGATCTGCATACCCATAGCACATTCAGAATCAAAATGAAATACAATCTGATGCTATAAAAAATCAAGGGTTGCCAAACCAGCTGCAGCAGTATTAAGATTGTTGTAAAAGTTCCCAAACCTGAAATCTTTCTTTTTCAAGAGTTTATAAGCAATTTATATGCATCCATTACTGGGTAGCTTTTGTTTGAAATTTTCTATTGGTGAATCACTTGTTGAAATAAAGTTCAATGCAAAGAACCCTTTTCATAAATGAGATTGTATTGAAGCTTCCATTTTTGAAATGATGAAAAACAGAACTTCAAGTTTTTCTCCCAAGGGCAATGGTTTGAAAAGATATTCATTGAATCAAATTCAAGTGGCAAACATTTTTTTTCATGAAATTCTGAAGAATATTTCTTCCATAAAACACCAATTAAAAATTATACAATGTAAGTCTATGAGAAAACAAGATTCAACTTGGGGACAATCTGACATAGGGACACTCTTGATGCACCAATTATGTCCATATCTGGGGGTCTCACTGTACTTGATTGGGTACAGATGACTCTGCTTCATTTCCTGAGACTCCTTCTTATATTGCCGATTATGAGTGCTGCTATGAATAAAATGCACCCAATGTTTGGCCTGTCTCATATATATATATATATATACATGTATGTGTGTTGTCCCACAGATACCATAGATAAGCCCAAATACAACGAGACGGTATCTTTTCCCTTCCCATCGCAATAATTGGTCTTATGTCGCTGTTTCGCTCGCGGAATATCTGACATGGGCTCAACCAACATCGACTCATTCGTCGGCGTCTCACACGTGTGTCTGATGATGATCGTTTTCTCGGCGGCGACAAAGATCCACGCAGTGCAGGAGAAGTTCGTCATGAAGCCCGTCCAACAGCATCATCAGCAGCAGTCGCATCAAGAAGCAGTGATGAGCTCAGGCTTGACCCAAGCCAACAATAACGGGGTCAGCAGCAGCAGCATCAACGTGACCCTCGGGGTGATGGGGAATAATAAAGACGCCAGCAGCAGCAGGAAATCCCCGGGGTTCAATAATAATAATAATAATAACAAGTATGCTGGCCAACAAGAGGCGATGATCATCAGAGCTGCTGCTGCTGATCAGGATAATTACGGGAACAGTAATAGAATGATGTCATCATCATCAGCTGCTGCAAAAGTCGTGAATAATTTCGCGGGGAATTCGGGACAATTGCCATCAGGAGGAGTTGTGATCGGTTTTGGGTCTGGATCGAGTTCCAGTTTTTTGTCAAATGGGTACGAAATTCGAATTCTTGTTTTCTTTTTTTTCAATAGCTCTATAATTTTGCAATACTGTACATAGTGAGGGGCCTCGAAATACGGACTTGATTATTTCCAGGAAAGTCTCCATCATGAGTCGGGACATCTGCATTTTTTTTTTTGTGGCATTTTTGAAAAATCAGCTTTTCCTTGCTTTCCTTCCTCTCTTATAGACTCTTGATCCATTTTAATGCACTTTAATGAGCCTAAAAATAAATCAGAACACAATAAATCTATAGCACAAAAATTGAATAGGAAATACTGTATGTTGAACAACACATATTTCAAATATTTGAATTCAAAAGCATGGCATTCAAAAACATCAGCAAATAGAATCAAAGCTAAATCAAAAGAGCCAGAAAATTGAGAGTGAAAGAAAAAAAGTTGTGTGCAGATTTTAAGGGGGTGGGGGGGGGTATGGGGATAATCTGAGGAAAAGCAGAAATTTTACTCCAATTAAAATTTCCTCTGTCTCTAAATCACCCTGTCCTAAATTGGTTGTGTCTCAAATGGCCCCTGTCTCAATTTTTCCCTGTCTCAAATTGTCCATATCTCAAATTGTCCCTGTCTCAAATTGTTCCAGTCTCGAATTGGCCATATCTCAAATTTTCTGTCTTGATTTGTCCAGTCTAAAATTGTCTCTCTCAATTTGTCTGTATCCCATTTTGGATCATAGTTTCTCTTAAGGCAAAAGAAAATTATAAATCCCATTTTCCTGCTTGAAAAAATTAGGAAAAATTCCTTTGAAGATTGAATGAAAAATATGTTTTCAACTTTAAGATACAGAAGATAACTGCGGAGCAGAGCAGAAAACCAAACAAAATACAAAACAAAATTAAAAAAAAGAAATAGTATACATTTTTCTTTACTGCGTTTTTGTATAAAATTGAAGTAATAACAACACTTTCAATTCCAAGCTATCCCTTTTTGTAAAATTAAAAAAAAATCATTGTTGTATACTGCACTAGAAAAAGGAGAACCCAACCATTTTCCCCATTTGGCAAAATTTCCAAGTGTAGACTTTGAAACTTGTTCATATTCATGACTTTTTGGCCAGGAATTCTTTTTTAAAGCAAATTTGCATATACAGTAGTTTATTTTTAATTCATTCATCATGCAAGAACTCGCAATTCAGAAAATATTGTTAATCATCCTCATTTCCCAAAGCACTTTATTCTCAAGGAAATACAGTAGAATCTAATTGCAACAAATCTCGTTATAACGAATAATCAATTAAAAAAAGTCAATTTTCCGGTCCCTTTCTGTGATGGCCACAATGTTAAACAAGCTACCTTAAAATGAAGGTTTTTTTTAGCATCCTCATTTATCCAGCACTTTAAGGCCTAGATTAAAAATATTTCCAAATTTACTTCAATTATTTTTCTTTTCTCTTGTACAAAATTCTTTTTTCCTCATAAATGTTGGTTTTCCAAACTCAGGAATTTTCAAAGTCAAAATTCTCTGAGTTCAATGAGAAAAGGGGTTTGACTGTTGTTGTATATATTCCCCTGGAATCATCCCTATATAGTGCAAAGGGAGCATCAGCCCAGCAGCAGGGCAGTGAATCAAGTGCTCCATCAGGGTCCCAGAAAAGCAGAAATTTTACTCCAATTAAAATTTCCTCTGTCTCTAAATCACCCTGTCCTAAATTGGTTGTGTCTCAAATGGCCCCTGTCTCAATTTTTCCCTGTCTCAAATTGTCCATATCTCAAATTGTCCCTGTCTCAAATTGTTCCAGTCTCGAATTGGCCATATCTCAAATTTTCTGTCTTGATTTGTCCAGTCTAAAATTGTCTCTCTCAATTTGTCTGTATCCCATTTTGGATCATGGTTTCTCTTAAGGCAAAAGAAAATTATAAATCCCATTTTCCTGCTTGAAAAAAATAGGAAAAAGTCTTTTGAAAATTGAATGAAAAATATGTTTTCAACTTTAAGATACAGAAGATAACTGCACAGCAGAGCAGAAAACCAAAAAAAAATACAAAACAAAATTAAAAAAAAGAAATAGTATGCATTTTTCTTTACCGCGTTTTTGTATAAAATTGAAGTAATAACAACACTATTTCCAAGCTATCACTTTTTGTAAAATTTACAAAATCGTTGTTGTATACTGCACTAGAAAAAGGAGAACCCAACCTTTTTCCTCATTTGGCAAAATTTCCAAGTGTAGACTTTGAAACTTGTTCATATTCATGACTTTTTTGGCCAGGAATTCTTTTTTAAAGCAAATTTGCATATAGTTTATTTTTAATTCATTCATCATGCAAGAACTCGCAATTCAGAAAATATTGTTAATCATCCTCATTTCCCAAAGCACTCTATTCTCAAGGAAATACAGTAGAATCTAATTGCAACAAATCTTGTTATAACAAGTAATCAATTAGACAAAAGTCAATTTTCAGGTCCCTTTCTGATGGACACAATGTTAAACAAGCTACCTTAAAATGAAGGTTTTTTTTAGCATCCTCATTTATCCAGCACTTTAAGGCCTATAGATTAAAAAGATTTCCAATTTTACTTCAATTATTTTTCTTTTCTCTTTATTTCTTTTTTCCTCATAAATTTTGATTTTTCTGACTCAGGAATTTTCAAAGTCAAAATTTTCTGAGTTCAATGAGAAAAGGGGTTTGACTGTTGTTGTATATATTCCCCTGGAATCATCCCTATATAGTGCAAAGGGAGCATCAGCCCAGCAGCAGGGCAGTGAATCAAGTGCTCCATCAGGGTCCCCTCAACTTGCAGTACAACCACAAGACCAGCAGCAGCCAATCAACAACCATAATAACAAATGGGTATCAACAGAAACCTCTGAGGAAGCCTTCAACAACAGACTCCCTCTTCGCCAAGCTTCATCACCTTCTTCCTTGCCACCATCTTTTGATGGTGGCAGACCTGCACCTGTCATAGGCATCACAAAAGAAATGTCTCAGCAGCAGCAGCAGCAGCACTCATCAGCCAGACACATTTCTGCACCAACTGGTCCCACTAACAACATGGTGGAGTATCTCAGGACAGTGTTTGAGAAACTGAGCGCTGTTTCTTCTTCTTCTTCTTCAACTACTACTACTACTACTACTACAGCTACTACTTCTTCTGTCACTGGTGTCACTACCATGCCCATCAGCAACAGTGACAGTGCCAGTGCTACCGTCACCTTCAATGGTAATAGAATAGTGACATCTGATTTTGAGTTGTGGCAGTTGGACGGTGTGTGTCCAGAGCATTCCAAGTATTTGAATGCTGCGACAGGGATCAACAAGAGAGACCAGGACAATGTGCATGACCAGGCTATGTCTATTGGCAGGATGATTGACCTGATTTTGAAGGATTCCCTGGTGAGTGTTTCACTGCTGTCTTGGTGATTATTAAATTTTGAATACAAGTTGAATATATATGTACTGTATGATGATGAGCCCAGTAATAACTGCTGCTGAGCATTGGGACAGTGGATTAATATGTTGCTGCCATCTATAGGCAGATCTACCAAGGATTTTAGGAACAAACATGAAAAATTTGATATTATATCAAAATTACCATAAGTAATGATATTTTGGAAAAAGAAAGAAAGTATGCTTCTCTTCTAACCCTTGAATAAGTACGTTTCTATCCTGGGAATACTTTGATGAAAATTACTCAAAGAAACAGGACAAAAGGAGATACCTTTGAAAAAAAATTTCAAAAGACATTTATGTACAGCATGAGAGAGAAAAATTCCACAAGTACAGTACAAGTGAAATTTCCTCATAAAGTAAAATTTTACACATAGGGGTAAACAACTTTTTGCTTGATAGAAAATTTAATTATTAACACAAATACTTATAAAATTAGGAAAATAAATTTGCCATCTACAGTATAAAAATTTGGTTTCAGTGCTTTTCTTGAAAAAAATCCGGTGGTAAATTTCAAAAAGGCTTTGTAATGCAAAAAACACTAACCAATTTTGAATACACTTCTTCATCTCTTGATACATTATTTGAAAAATGAATAATTATTTGGTTGGCTTATCAACATCTGCCTCAGTGCCAAAGTTTGCTGATACAGTATTAGTTTTTTTTAGACCATGTGATGAAATTTCTTCAACTATATAGAGCCATATACTGATAATCAGGTTAAGTATAAATGAGGGTAACACCAGAAGATTTTCAAAATGTTTCATCTGCTTTTACCTTATTTGACATACAAGTAAAAAATCTCACATCTGGAGAATGATGCATATATGAAACACATCAGCAGATGTCACATCATCACCCATCAAACTTATAAGATTAAAATGCAACAAATCACAGTACAGTAAAATCTCATCACAACACACTTGTGGCAACTTCAGAAAACATTTGTTAGAATGAATAATTTTTTATAACAGGATATTCAAAATTTTCTACATGATGGAAAGATTAAAAAATTAAACATACATAAATTCAGCATCTTCCTTTTGTGGTCTTTTCAGATGTCTTGTAAAAACTGTGATCTTCAAAAATAAATTTAAATGTTGATTAGAATTATTTACTCTAAATAAGAGGTACACCTAGCACTTTTCTTTACTTCAAGCTAAGCAATTCCTGTACAGATATGTAAGTATGAGGACATTTCAAAAAGGCCTACAATTTTCAAGCATCAGTATAGGTTTTCTCAAGCATACAAACCCCCTTTAACATGATTTTTTCTGAGTTCATTTTTTTTAACTCCTCCCCCCCCCATCTTTCCTAATAACCTAGGAAAGAAGAAAGTTTGTTAGGGTGAATTTTGAAGCATTTTTGTGTTTGATTCCACTTTATGTCCAAAGAACCAGTCACAATCACATTCTGAATGGGAATTTTGAGACTGTTCCTGTCTTCATTGGGGATTTTTCATGAAGAAATCACATGTTCCTCAAAAAGTATTGGATAAACTGGAATTGGTGACGAGTTTATTTTAACAAGATTTTTATAGCACATACACTGTAGGATTTCTGCTGGTACTTTGAAATAAGTTTGTTTTACTGAAAAATGTGTAGTAACAGTACTTGTTGGAACAAGATTTTACTAGTATTCCCTGAAATTATTTTATAAAGCAGATCATTTATCAAAATATAGTTTCTCATCAAAGAGAAAGCATCGATTTTTCCCCCAATAAGATACACATGGGACCCACAATATTCCTTTGGCTAAGCATCATTTTCTGCAGCTACATTGATAACACAATGCATTCCGTACTTATTAACATTTCAAGATGGTGTTTCATCAGCAGCATCAGGGCGATTGATGTGAATATCATAATATTTTAAACACTGTAACAGCACAGTTATGCAGTTGAAAGATGCGACTTCATCAACCAAACCTTTGAGGAATGGGAAGCTTCAGAGCCTGATGATACCTGTGTCCCATCTCCAGAACTAAGCACGATGCCCAACAAATGCACTGATAGCTGTGAAACCAATGGTTACGTGAGTATATGCCATTGCTCAATATTCCTAAAACTATGCAAATTTGAACTTAACGTATATATTGTACATTATAGACAATATATAGGTTTACCACCTTTAAAAAAACGTTTTTTCTTTTAAAACTTTTAAAAGAAGTTTACCACCTTAAAAAAAACGTTTTTTCTTTCTTTTAAAACCTTTAAAAGAAGTTTACCACCTTTAAAACAAATGTCTGAACTGCAGTTGTAGATCATGCATGATGGTTACCCAGAATCAGTTAATGTACTAGATTTGTGCCAGTAGTTGTATGTGTCCTCTGCTATTTCCAGAGCAGAGATGATTGTAAAAAATTTTTTACATAGCCCATGACAATGATGTTCTAAGTTTCTGGGATTTTTTCAAATTAAAAAAGGGTTTCCTAATACAGTACTGTAATGTGCTTGATGATCAGTGAAAATTTGCCAGTTACAGCCAGAGTTCTTTTACCAATATGTCACAGGGAGGGTATGTACAAATTGATACAGACAATTTGAGACTGGACACATGGAGACTGGAAATTTGAGAAAGGGGCAATTCAAGACAGGGACAATTTGATACAAAAACAATCTTAATGAGGAGAGGAATTTGTTTAGATTCATTCAAAGATTTGAATTGTTTCCCTTGATGAGGAAAACTCATTTGACAGTTGACAGTGATGATGGACAAAAAGGACAAGAAACACCCTGGGATCATGGAATTATTACCAAACAGTACAATTTTTGTTCATTTTCACACCTTAAACATAAGATAATATAAGGAGAAACACAGTCAAGTCATTTTGTCTGGAAATGTACAGTGAGACCCCCACATGCAGATGCCTCGGCATGGGGACATTTATTTTTTAACAAAAAAATCATGAAAAAAACCCCCACATGAGGACACTGACTCAACCTGGGGACATTGCCGGATAAAATTCCAAAATAAATTTTAGGAAAATCGATTTTTATAAGGCTTAATTGCAAGAAACAGATGTTTCCAACCCAAGATCTATGCAATAAAAATTTGTCCGTGCTTTTCCCATTAATTTCCCATCCATTCAGCTAATTAAAAAAATGCCCTATAGCACAGAGGGACTTCCTTCTAGCTCTCTTTGTGACATGGATGTTATTTTTCCAGATGCCAACTTTTCAATTTACTGTACAGAGGTACACTATTCAATGTTCCAAATGTTCTTATTGGCTTGAAAATATATTCATTGAATCAAACTCGAGTGGCAAAAATATTTTTCTTGAAATTCTGAAGAATATTTCTTTGATAAATCACCAATTAAAAATTATACCATGTAAGTCTATGGGAAAACAAGATTCAACTTGGGGACAATCTGACATAGGGACACTCTTGATGCACCAATTATGTCCGCATCTGGGGGTCTCACCATATTTGCCCATGTCTCACAAAGTTTCAGTCTCAAATTGTCCCTGTCTCCAAAAGTTTCAGTCTCAAATTGTCCCTGTCTCCAAAAGTTTCTGTCTCAAATTGGCCCTGTCCAAAATTGTCTCAATTTGTCCTATAGATCCATCACATAGGGTCCTGAAAATGTGTTAGGCCAGCTAAAAAGAATGAATTTTCGTTTGTTTCACCCATTATATTTTCCAAATTTTAGATAATGATTAAAACAGCTGGGAAGCAAATTGCAATTTGTTGTCGTGCAAATGGGTTTTACAATCAATACGAAATTTTTAGTTCGTATTGAAAACCTTTAAGAGGATGACCGCAATTTT
>CAJPEX010004010.1:0-21684 GCA_905338405.1 Notodromas monacha
TTTGTAACATGATAAACAGTTGCATATGGGCACCCCCTCTTCCACATATTAAATTCTGTAGTACATCCAAGTTTTCAAAACTGAAATGTGTCCAATGCCCAGGTGTGGCTGGGCACCCCCAGCTTGTTTAATCCTTATAAATGCACTAATGTACCATAGTTTTGGACTTGATTGTAAATGGACTTGAAGCCCGGTCTGTCTCTGCATAGGTGGGATGTGAACAGCGACCTAAAAGAGTTCTCAGAATGGTTCTATTCGCAAAATACTGTAGTTGTAAAGCCAGGTTTAAAAAATAATTTTACAGTCTTGTGTACGGTATACCGTTCAACCGTGCGGTCCTTGCCGATGTGAAATACGGGTATTGAATCTCAGCACTGCTCTTCAATTAATTTTCTTCGAGAACTAATCGAGGAAAAACTCAATCTATGCACAGGTTGGTTGCCCAGTGCCCGTATGGTGCATCTCCTGATGCAAAGAGTCTTCTGATGTCGCACGTGGTGTGCAGTGGGACGGGGTTGCCGGCTGGCACTATCGAACACACGTATTATTCGCAGAGGTCCCCGGCGGCGTTGACCTGCGACGAGGGCGGCATGTGTGGCGTGGGTGCAGGTGGCGCCAGTAGCTGCCACTACGCCGCCCCAACTTTGCCCTACGTCGACCTCGTTGCCTCTGCGAGTAGCTCTACTCCGTCGCATGCGCGTGTCGCTGCCATGCAGGTCAGTCTTTATTTTTAGAGTCGTCAAACAAATCATTCACAAAATACAGTACTGTGTGAAACAAAGGACGATGAACCGATTTTCAAACGGTTCAAGGAAAAAACATAGCATCGAAAATAGTGACAATTTAAGCGACTTCAATTTTCTTCTGACTAATTTCTTGTGCTTCGGTTTAAGTGTACTTTATTTGGAAGTCCCGTGTACATATTTACATTTTTAATTATTTGTATCCCTTGTCTTGATCTTATTAATCGAACTTTTGAGAGCCATGTACAGTACTGCGTTTCAAAAGGTTCAAACGAAAATTGAGTGAACTTTTATTCAGTTATTTTCCTCTGAATGACACTCCTCTGATTATTTGGACGCTATTTATTCCCAGAAGTGCGGCATTTCTTGTAACATCCCCATTACAAATGGGCTAGTCGAAGTTTTCCACCCTCAATGTTACAGTATTCCTCGAAAGCTAAGGGTAAAAAAATTGTAGAGTCGAAGCTCTTCAAGTCGAACTTCAAAGGACCAGCAAAAATTCGAGTTTGGGAAACGAGCATTCTTCGGGGGTCCAAAAAATTTGACGTAGAGGTTGGAGTTATCGAGGTTCAACTGTAGTTCAAAAGAAATAACTTTTTCGGTGTAATTTTTGTAAGTGTCAAATTTTGAAGAGTATCGAGACGTTCTAAATCTCATGTCGTGTTTTGCCAGGACGAGCACCCTGCGTGTTCACCTTACAGCAGCAGCGCCGTGGCCATGAGTGGCCGCCAGACTGGGCGTAGGCCGAGGAACCTCAACGCGGAGTTGGAAGGCGCCGACGGCCGAGCGAGTCTGCGGAAAATGTATCTGTGAAAATTTGAAGTATGAGGGGAGGGCCTCCGCGGACCGAATTATGATGTCGGATCTCATCGAGGGGAAGCAACTTTCAAAGCTTGTCTTGTAAACAACGTTTGCAGTGGTTTAGGTTTGCTAGTTTGCAGACGAATTCGGTTTAGTGGTTTTTTTGTTTATTTAATGGTATCACGACGTATTTCCCCGTTCAAATTACGCGAATTAATTGTGGTTGACATTTTCGGAACGATTTTCCATCGTTGAACTGATCGTCATCTTGAGATATAAATTTGAGTACGGTCTTCACGCTGCAGTGATCATATGCGGATTTGTAATTGCTAGGTAGCCTTACCAGAAATGAGATGTTCTCTTGTTTATTGAACCACTGAACCGAATTCAGCAAGCAGCGCGTGAAGGAATTCGATGTGCATCATCGAAATTTGTGGCTTAAAAACTAAAGAGGAAAAAGATGCAGGTTCTGAGTGAACCTGATTTTCTGCTGTATGAAGCACGCCGTTCCATCAGTCCGAGATTTGGTTTTTCTAGTGTTTTCTAGTCGTGGCTAAATCAAATCAGCGTCGAACTTCTGGGTTCTCTTGCGGTGGCTGATGCTTGGGGGTATTGTAATGAGTCAAGAGCGTTTAGGAAAGATGTAGCCTTCGATCTTCCGGAATTTTAGATGAACAGCGAATGGAATGTTTAGGTAGTCGAGTTACAGTCTTTAGTATAGTCGCTTTCCATTCGTGAATGTGTGTAGCAAGTGTTTAAACTGGAGCTTGAGTGTAACGGCATGTGGGCGGCGATTTGGGAGCAAACCGTGAGCATAAATTTTGCGAATGTTGTTCGTGTGTGACTTTTGGTACTTCCCCCTCCTTTTTTTTAGTCACGCTGATGTGATTTTCGTTGTGGTTTTTGCACCATTGGGCGAAACAATTCATTTCCTTCAGCAGTGTAGTCTTTCAGAAAATTTCTTCGCGCGGAATTTTTTGTCTGCGATTTTTTTTTTTTTTTTTTTCATCTTTTGGAGCTCAAAAGTCAACATCGAGTGGCGTGGAACCTCGAGTACCACGTTGGCAGCTAGCTGTACCTTGAGTTTTTGTATGCTCTCGAAAACGCTCAGACTGTGATTTGAATTCTAGTGTTCCGCGGAACGAGTTTTTAGTTCGATTTTTATTTCTGTTTCCTCGATCGAAACATTTTTTAGAAGTGAACCATGATGCAGGCAATTGTGCGCACAACTTTTGGACGCAGTGTGAGGAGAATGGGAGGGATTTTGTAAGCTACGTGCTGCGAGTGGCCAGTTTGTCTTCATTTCTGTCGGGTTATTTTTCTATGTGGAAGAATCTGGAATGGCTTGAGTGGTCACTGAGTGCTGCACAAAAAAAATGATGATCAATGTTGGCGTCGTCGTCACATATCTTGAAGAATCTCGGCCATTCACCGGCTCTTCTCGTATTCGGGGCTCCTAAGTGTTCTTCTTATGTCGACGATGCTCTCTATGTTTCAGCGTTTATTGCTGAGAATTTTTTTTCGCACTTGAGTGCGATAGTTTATCTTGATGTGGGATCTTCGGCGGCTTTTGAAATATTCAGGGTGGCGTTTTCGTTTCCGACGGAGAGGAAAGCTTCGAATTCCTCATCGTTTCTTGATGGGATTCAGAGACTGAACAGATGAAATGTGTTCTTAACGATCAAATTGTCGATGCATTGACAGAAGACATTTTTTAGTTAGGTATGCCGACTCCGTGAGAATGGAAAGTATTTTTTGCGCGTATAGTTATTTGCGCGGATTTTTTTTTTTGTCCCCGGATCTGTTTTCCGCTTGACCCGTTAGAAGAATTAATTCGTGATCTCCGATTTTGCAAGAACTTCACTATTTTCTACAGAAACGAATTTTTTCGTAGGTTTTTTTTCTCTGGACAAACAATCGACTCTCCCAGAACGGCAGTCATGATTTTTTGTTGTATGCGTTTGAGAAATCCAAAGATTTTTGCTGGAATGTTCCAGCACTGCCTGTGTTACCGAATTGAAACTTGAAGTTAGCGGTCGATTATTTTATGAAATGCTGGTGGAACATGTTTCTTTTCCGTTGGGATCGATTTTCGTTGAAAATGCTTCGCCGATGTTGAAAATTCGTTCTTGTTGACTCTAGAATCCGTTTGAGTGTCAATTTAGCAGGCCTCGTTTTGTTGTAATTTTTGATGTGACGATTTGGGGAGTGAATCTGTAAGGTGTGTTCTACAGCTGAATGACGAGGTCGGCTCGGCTTCGTTTTTTGATGTCGTGCTGCACTGAAAATTTGTTGAAAAAGTCAGACTTTCACAATGTAGACTAATCAGCGTTTACAGGCATTTTACGCGCAGTCATTATACACTACATTTTTGTCTGGAGAAATACGGAACTGAGAACGGGAAATATATACCGAATGTCGCATTTCTAATCTGGGGGTTTTCTTTCAAAATCGCTTCCTTTTGATTCCGTTTCATTCTCTTGACAGTGTTCGTGAGTATTTTATGCATGAGAATGTTCTTGAAAAAGTATATCACAGTGGAGGAAGTGCGTGCTTTTTGAGGTTTTCAGAGAGAAGCCTGAATATCAACAAGGATCTTGTGATTTTAGTCGAAACCATCATGGCGAAAAAATGTCGAGCAACATTTATATTCTGTAAAACTTCTGAAAATTTTCCCAGGTCACCGTAAATTGTCACTGCTGGCAATATGTGACGTACGGCGAATTTTGAATCACGGAAAAACACGCGGGATTTGGACAAATATATATCATCAACTACTTTATATAGCTAGAAACGAGCATCAAACATAAATTTACCTGGAATTAATTAATTCTCATATACTGTAAAAGTGTACAGTACTATACATTATTTTCATTCTTTCAGGGAATTTATGCACACTGTTCTACACCATTTTCGAGGGAATTCATTTTCCCATTTAAGTGAAGCCTCGCATTTCTTTTCATCCCCATTATATAACAATCGCGAATCTGATCTAAGAAAAATGCAAAACTTCACCATACATATCGCAATTAAGAGGCGGGCATCTAGAATAGTAGGTCATCCAAACTCAAAAAAATAAGCTTATATTGAATCCATTCTCTGCATAATTTCGCCATATATTTGGTCCACTGTCTGTGTGTTGATCCTCTTGCTGCATAAATATAGTGATAGTTTCCTTCACGTTAATTTCTGCTTTGCTTGAATCAAATTTTTGTCTCATCTTGTATCTCAGACTTTGAACAGTCCTTTGTCAATGCCCGCAAGAAATTTTACTGGTTATCGACAATAAGAGATGGTGATCCCACACACTGCTTTTTTTTAGCATTGCACGAAAAGCATGCGCATTCAAACTCTCATGTATTTGCTCTCATGTATGCATATTCGGCAGTTGAAAGTCGTTGAAACACTCCTGGTTCTCATGGCTTTTGTCTGCGTTAGTTTTTGTACTGCTGTTGGCAGGACATACGAAGGCTTCGCAAAGAAATCGCAATCAAGCTGACACTGATTGAAACAGATGTCAAGTTGCTGCTGGAGAGGAGGGAAATTGGTCGTACCTGTATATACGGGGCATATATACCGGATAGGCATATATACCGGCCAAGTCTTCAGAGTTCAGACCCTGTCTTCGCCAGGCGAGCAATAATGATACTGTATACATTGTACTGTATATATAAATAGCAACAAGCGTCGCTGTTCAGTGAGAAGCGTAGATTCATGCGTTCCGGTGAGTTTGACGTCATCGTGTGAGATTCACATACTGCACTTTCTTGGCATATTTCTAAAAATATTTTTTATGAGCTAAAACGCGTGTTCTAATACGACATTTCATGTATTGTTGTTGTGCGAGAAACATGACGAATCGACCTGACCAACGCCTTGCTTTTGATGCAAACATCTCCTAAAAATGTATGTACATATTCAAAAGTATAGACTAATTTTTTTTTCAAGTGCGAAACTATTCTAATTGCATTATTAGTTACGCGTTAAAAGCTAGTCATTGAAATCTTGCGTCTTTTTTATACAAAATATCTGTTGCGTGCGTACGTATTTCTTGAAACTTGGAACTGAACTACGTTTGTATG
This sequence comes from Notodromas monacha, assembly GCA_905338405.1. Classification (NCBI taxonomy): domain Eukaryota; kingdom Metazoa; phylum Arthropoda; class Ostracoda; order Podocopida; family Cyprididae; genus Notodromas; species Notodromas monacha. The sequence goes on from CAJPEX010004010.1 coordinate 5,627, forward strand.
CTTTTGGATAGGGAAGCATCAAATTTCAATACAAAACCAGAAAATAGTCCTCATCAAAGACTCCAAAAAATCATAGAGGACCAAGATAAACTGTTAATTCTATACAATTTGTCATCAAAGATTCTCTCCGAATCAACCAAAACTTATCTGGGAGCAGGCTGAACACCTTGTGCTTTAATGTGAGTTCAATAATTGCCTTTTTCTGGAATTTTTATCACTGATATTCTCTTTTTGTTATTGGGGAGGGGAAGGAAGTGTATGCGTTTACACCAGTTGTGTAATTGTACATTGTGGGATGTATTTTATTTTCTTTTAATATTCATGGACAGATATTTTTCCATTCTGATGTAATGGGCTGTGTTTGGATGAATGTGGGTGGTGGGAAGGGGAGGGGGTTTGGATGTGGGAACATTGCTTGAACCTTATGATTGCTGAAAAGTGGAAAATAAAGCTTGCTGATCAATCAATCAATACTGTACCTTACTGTAGTTGAAAATAGTATTTCAGTGCACAATTCACTCAGTCTATTCCCAATGAAACAACCAATAATGTTGTATCTCAAAGGCATCAGAATCGGATGTATCCAGGAACATTTTAAAATTTTAAAATCATGCATGAGATTTTGTTAGCATGACAGATCTGTTCAATGTCTGGAGTTCAGCATGGTGATATAAACCATTAAAAATTTCCCCCTGCTTTTTTCAGGTATTTCAGATGCAGAGAAAATATATACGATTGTTTTTATGCAGCATAACATCAAACTTGTAGCAAATATTGAATTATAATCATGGAGAGTTCTTGAATGACTGGTGGAAGTGTGTATGAAGGTATAACTCACAAGTTCATTTCATAAATTTTTGAAGGTACATTATCCAGTTTAAATTTCCAATTTTATGCAAAACTCAAGTTTATAGCACTGTATGTCGTCATCTCATAAAAAAACTAAGCTTGCATTTTTCCTAGATTCAGATTCGTTGACACCTGAAAACAATGAGAGACGCATTTTCCTTCAGCGATTCTTACTTCTTACAAAGACGGTTGAAATGCTGGCTCACAATTGAATCATAAATACGAAATACGTAAGCTCGTTTTTTTTCTTCTTCCTGTCTCCGAAGACTATGACAAGAATACAAGATACAGAATTTCACATTTCAAATGAATTCAAGTATGACGTTCACATTTTTCCAAATGATGCGCTATGAGGTATTAACGTAAGACGCCATCGATTAAGGGGAATTTTGCGAAAGAAAAGTGAAAACGTATCTGAAGTATGGAAATTCAAAATGCCCTTTCATTGCATTTAATTTCTTATAATTAACGGAGTCCATGGATCCCCGTGCTCCAATTACCAGCTTAACCTCCTCAAAGACTTGAAAAGTAAATTAGGAGTTTTTAACTCTTGTGCCTTTGACCTGGAATTTTACGATTTAAAAAAATTGTATCGCAATTGTTTGCAATCACTGTTTTGGTCAGAAGAAAGTATAGACCTGAAAATTTAAGACGGCATCAAATGTGAGACGCCATCGAAAATAAAACGAAATTGTTTTGCAAAAATTGACGGCAGATTAGGGTCTGGAAAAATTAAAATTGAATGGAATTGTGCCTCACACTTGATGGCAACCTCTATTATACATTTTTCGCCTAGAAAAAGGTAGATAAGTGATCATATACAGTACGAAAGTGCAGATGACATTCTCTTGGGCTTCGTATCAGACGTCCAAAGATCGTACGTTGAACACACGGTATTTCCCCGATTTTTTTCCTGTCCATTTTTTTTTGCAAAATAAGCGCGTTATTATATTGTAGAAAATAAACGAGCTGAGACCAAAAAACAGGATAAATCAATCATTCGCGACGATACCCTCCCAGCATGCCTCGCTCGTAATCAGTCAAACTAAATGGCCTTTGCGCCCGCGGATACGACCGCACACTGCTGGCGAAACTCCGCACACTTTCGCAAGAGTCCTCAGCTTCTTGCAGGGCAACCAGTTTCCCCAGGGACCCCTGGTAATAGTGATTGCCCGGGGGGATCCTCTGGTGCTGGGGATGAGGAACCCTCCTCGGCACTTTCCCGGGGTCGTAAACAGGGGTTCGGGCGACACTCGGATACCGACGCACTTGTCCACGGTCTTGGTGAAGCAGGGATTTCCCGTGTCGCGCGGACATTCCGAACATCTGCAGGTTCTCGGGCACGGAAGTGTGCGAAAATCCGTTTCTGCAATTAGCGTCAACGATGAAGGGTTTGGTCACTTTGTTATCCCTGAAAGGAATTACCCGTGTCCCACTTTCGCCGAGAGAAGATTGGCTTCGATATTAATTGCTGGCCCAGAATACACCTCATGTAGAATTTTGATGATTTGGAAGGACTAGTCACAAAGTAACTTGCATAAAAAAAGTAATTTTATCCCAGAAATAAAGGAACGAAAATTTGCCATCTGAGGGCGTTCAATGCCTATAAAGTGGGTCCTTATTGTTGTAATTATTTCTACCGTAGTTGATGTTTGCCATAGAAATATCTACTTGGTAGTTGGTACACAAGAAAATGATGTAATTCACCGAGTTATAAAACAATTTTTAAATTTTGACGAGAAAATTTTCGAAAATGCAAGAGATGGATACATTCCTGACGACAGCCAAATTTTTAAAGATATACAAAATAGGTTTTAAAAACTTCCAAGAACGATTGGCCTGCAAGGATTTTTTTGGCATTTTGTTTAACAATGCTTGCATATCCGTGGCAAATGTTTCATACTGTACGATTAAACTGATATTTCGCTAAAATTCAAACATTTTAAATCCGGAAAATAAGACACTATATTTCAGTATTTTAAAACATTCTTACCGGAGCCAATAAAACATTAACGTGCATTTTTTGCTGCTTGAGTAATTATTACGTGAAAACCTACTGTATATCGCATCAAATAAAGAAAAAAAAACAGAACAAAATCAATTGTTGAAGGTTATTTCTAACTTTAGCATATCTTCAAAATTTCCTACCTATTTATGGTATACAATTCAAAAAAGAAAAAGAAAAAGCTGATGAATGTCCGTGGCAAAGACAATATGAAGTGACATAAATCTTAAATTCATACATTTTTTGTCAGAAAAATGTCATTTGGTTGAACACATTTTGAATGCGAGTGAATATAAATTTACACGCAACATGTTCGTTGCATGAATCTTTTCTTGTGCATATTGCGGTGTACGCATCTCATCAAACAAAAATAACAACAACAAAAGAAACTATTCGTTGATGGTTATTTATAATGTCAGCAATTATCTATAAGACCATAAACTACACTAGAATTTGGTGCGACTCCAATCTTCAAAGAAGAAAACCACTTCAAAAAAAAAAAAAAAAAAGAAGAGGAGGAAAACTGATGCGCCATACGGTACCTTGCTGGTCCGGAACCTGCGAACCCTGGCGTCGATGGTTGCAACCTGGCAGCTCGAATTTTCCTGCGCAGCTGGTGCCATTGATACTCCCGCACCTCTGAATATGACTCTAGTGGACTGTAGTGCATCTCTCTCACTGCCACTGATGGCCTCAAAGTGATTTCATGTTCACCCTCGAAATCCGACAGACTTTTCGCAGAAGCTGTCGCAGTATTCGGAAATATCTTGGCTTGCCGCTTATTGAGCGGAGACATGAGAGTCCGAGCCCCGGAATTCTCTGGAACCCCGGAAAGAGGCCAATGTCTGCTCAGCAACAGCGCCTTTGCAGTCGGTGAGCTGCTGATGGTGTTTGCGTTGTCGCTCATCATCCACGCCTTGGGATCCTCGGGTTCGTCTCGGAACCCCGATTCCGACGGGGTTCTTTCCTTGAAATGCTCGATTCTTTTTGCGTGACGCTCCGCCGCAGTCCGCTCGGATTCCCTGGCAGCGGCTTTCAAGCCGGGGTCTCTGTGGTACCCTCGGAGGTACTCGTAAGTCGTGATGCCCACGTGCATGAGGTACACGTGGAAGACTAGCAGGTGTGCCAACAGTGTTGCCACGATGCCGGCGAAAAAAATGGCGACGATGCAAGTGATGAGGAATGCCGGTGGGGAAACTGGTTCTCCGAATGATGGGAACATGGACTGGCTTATGCTGGTGGTCGTTGTTGTGGAGTTGGTGGCGACATTGGGGAGGTCCTGTCGTCGTCGAATGAAGAGCACGATGTTGGCAACACTCAGGGCCACTGTGGTGATGCTGCCAAGCAGTGCGGAAGTGACACAGGCGAGGAACAAATTGTAGTTCCGGCGTCCTATGCACTGATTCAGCCATTTGCAATGATGGTCAAACCTAAACGAGTAAAACCCATCATCGAGCAAGTACGAGGGGGTTTCACGAAAGTTCACGAAAAGAAAACTGAACGGCACACGGTTGAGCTGGAAAAAAAGTATTCTTCAGAAAAAACATTCTTCGACACAGTAATAAAGTAATAATAATTCCGCACTGTTCGACATATTTTGCTGCTGGATCTGTTTGACATGTTTTGCGGAAAATTTTTGCATATGGCAACTTTCTTCTCTTCATTCAAGAGATAAAGTCTCCATCTTGCAGCTTTTTTTGCGTCACTCGGCTTCTCCTTCAGGAGGACATGACATTAATTGCCAAATGTAAATACTCTAAACAGGGGATGAATATTTTTATTGCGTGAAAGAATGTTTTTTCCCCTGAACAATAACTGTTTTTCACCGCAACCGTATTTCGTTTCAATTGTTATTTCGAGAAATTTTTTAAGACCCCTCGTATACTCGTAGGCTTTCATCAGCGGAAAAAAAACATGAATTAGCGTTTATAGAATGGCATATTTGAATTACGTCTATTAATTTTACAAACTGTTTAGGCCCATTTTTTGAATGAGGCAATTTTTCAAAACGCGAAAGATGAGGTTAATTGAACAAAACTCAGAGATTGACTATTTATAAGCTGCAATTTTGTTCGGCTCTTCCAGTCAATTGCTGCTTTATCGAAGAGACACCACGAGGAAAGAATTAATCAATTCGCCTTGAAAAGTTCCTATAATTATTGTGTATGAAATTAGACAATTTGTTTCTTGTTTTTTTCCAAGGCAAAATTTAAATTGGAAAACCGCCCACGACGTAAGCCGGCATTTGTCACTGTTCAATTTTTCTGGGAAAATGCTGGGAGATTTTCCAGTTTTTGAGATGTTCAATCCGATCATGTCACTGGAAAAAAGAAACCCCCCCCCCCCAAATAAGAGATAAATTGGCGCAGTTAAAACTCACCTGTCAACGCATTTATTGCATACTGAGCAGTGCTTGGTCCTTTGGCTCCAGATGAGCACATTGCACACATGGCAGCGGCCGTTTTCAATCACACTCGCATGCTTGGTCGGATCGAACTCAGGCACGTGTTTTTGTTGTTTCTGACACCTGGCCTGCAACCCGGGGTCCCCGGGATCGACTGCTGATACCCCGAGGTGGGTAATGTAGTGAAGTGCGTGCAGGGCGGCGCACCAGGCCAGTAACGGCGCCTGCCACCATGTGGGTAACGCCGGGATCAGAATCCCGACACTGGCGACTGTTGACGACAGGAGAACGATCCAACCGAGCACCTGCATAAAAGGCAAAAGTCAAAATCTTTTCCTTATTTTTTCCAGTTTTACAAAATCTAGAAAAAGTGGTATTTTATTCTTGGCACAAATTTGAATTTGCCGGATTCACTCAAGTAATCGCATGAATCATTTTTTGAGTATCAAAATTAAGTAAAGACTAATTCCCACGTAAAATCCGCGCCCAAATGTTTAGGAAATATAATGCTTACAAAGTATAGGAATACAATTCTTAAACTATCCTGCTAAGAAAATATAATTAAAGTGCTTTTTATTTGATCCTCTTCTACAATTTAACAATAGTGTAATTGATGGATAAAGCGCACACGAATTTTGGGAAATTTTCTGGAAAAGTTTGTGCTCAAGTGTGATGCGCACACCACTTCCTGGTTCCTATTTTTATATTTGATGGCATCTTATTATACAGTGAGACCCTGAGATGCGGACATAATTGGTGCATCAAGAGTGTCCTGATGTCAGAATGTCCCTAAGTTGAGTCTCATTTTTCCTTATAGACTTCAAGTCGTAGAAAACAACAGTGCAGAAAAGAACCACATAGAATCTGATATTTTGGCATCAAAAGGAGATCAAAAAGCAAAGAAAAAGAATAAGTCTTGCTACAATATGCACAAATGATAGGAAAAAAAAACTCTGAAAAAAGAGGAAAAAATCAGCTTGCTTTTGATCATGAATGAGAGCGAATTGATCATGAAATGTATTTTTCAATTTTTGTGAGTATAAATACCTTGATTTGTTCAAATGATATCAAAATTAAAAATAAAATGTTTTGATTTTTTGGGGAAATTTCAAAAAAGTGTCCCTAACTCAAGCCAATGTCCAGATGTTGGGCCTGATTTTTTTTATTTTCAAGTGTCCCTATAAGTCGAATCGTCTTTATCTGAGGGTGGGGTCTCACTATATATTCCCCAGTATTAAAAGCACCTATGGTTCCCCTTTGAAATTATTTGCAATAAAAATGTAGTTTCACATTTAAAAATATACATAAATGAATAACGAAGAAAACCTGATTTTTTTCACCTGAAGCGGATGGAGTGGCCAGTGGAGCCCGTGGCGCCGAGCTGTGCGCCGGAATTTGCTCAGTGGATCCTCACTGGCGCCGGATGGCGAGGTGGAGTCTCTGTTGTGGATCCCGTCCTCCATTTCATGCTCATCACTGCGTCTGCTGGTGGAGCCACCGGTGGTTCTGGCTGGTTGCCAACCGTCCTGCTGCTGAGACCTTCCGCTGCTGCTGCTGCTGCTTCCTTCTGCGGTCATTCCTCGCTCCTCGGGCCCTTTTCAGCGATGCTTCTTGGACCGGCAGTGTATGAATTAGAATGGTTCTTTATGATACACCAACTAAACTGCATTGTTTATCTCACTATGACTTCTGGAACAGGGCGGAAACGGAATACAATACTGTACGTATATATTCATGATGAGGTTTATTGGATGAGCAATCATGTCAGTTCCTTGCGAAATAAAATGAACGACATACAGCACACCATAGAATGAAACATGCTGTGCTATTCCTCAAACAAGTTAAATTCGAACTCATTCTCAAAATTTTCTAGAAGTTCGCCTTAAAGGAATAAATGCCTTTCATTTTTACCGAAAAAATTCGGAATAACGCAGGATCGCGGCTCGAAAGTTTTCATGCAATTCGAAATTCGCCTCGGCAAAATTGAACTTCAAATTAGCTGGAATTACGAGTGTGTAATTTCCCAAATCAAACTTTGAATTACATAACATTCATCTTTGAATAATGATCGAAGCATTGATGAGCGTCTGAGAAGAATAAAAGGGGGTTTTCAGTTTTGATCATCACATGCTTCTATCGTTCGAGTCTTCTGTATGATTTATGGAGTTCGACATGTTTTGTATGCAGAAACACGGAGAAATTTTAAAATCTTTGTTTTTTCCTGCTCATATAAGTTTAAATAATGATAAGACAAACATTTGAAAAAGCACCCATTTTTTCCGGCATTCGAAGGCAGGGCCACAAAATATTTCAAATGAATAGAACAAAACTTCTTAATGACATTGAACACTCCTTTAAAAAAAACCCCCAAGCCTTTAGGAATTATTTTGAGACTCCATAGTGGTTGAGCATCATAAACTTGAATTTCCGAATACAATAATTTTTCCACCGAAGCGTTGACAAAACTTCTGAATCATCCCGCATTAGTCCAATTTTGTATTTAGTAAAATATATTTTTCCGAGAATATCTGTGTGAAAATATTACGAGACATTAAATTCAAGTTTTATTAGCGACTTGAATTTTTAAAATAGGGAAAAAGTTCATTGTGAATCAAGAACTTAAATTCCCTCGGAGAACTTATTTTTTTGAAGCGAAAACAATCCTCCATTCGTTTCACAATATATTTTCATTTCTAAAAACTGCAGTGAGGCGTGACATTCAAGTTTCATCGACGTCTAAAACCCCCCGAGGATTTCAACGCTCGCCATTCTGAAAAGCGCAGATATTTTCCCTTGAAAAGAGCTTTGTTATTCTTTCCTGATCCTGCTTTCGGTATCAGGCCACTGGTTCTGAATGGGGAGCGAACTTTCATTTCCCACTGTGTACGTGTTCAGCCTGAAGAAATCCCTCGCATTCCTTCAGCCACGAGTTCCGCACTTGTTCCACGCATGTCATACATAAACTCGTACAAGACATAGACTGCAGTTCGCAGTCGAGGAATATTCCCAGGGCCCAAAAGCTGCCGAGATTATCTTTGAAGAGCAAGCACTGTCGCGACAAACACCCATTGACAGTCAACATCAAACTCAAGCTTTCATCTCGATCCCATACATGTATAGTGTGCAGCCCTTGAAAAAATAACTAAATGGAATGAAATGGTTCAGAGCGAGGTGAAAGCTTTTAAAGAATAACGATGTTAGAAGTGGGCGGAAATCCCATCATTCCTGTGCTTTTTGCAGGGTCGAGTGCTGACTCTGCTGACTGAGGACCCAGGCCAACTCAGCGCCAACCAACTGATCGACAGGTCAATGCACGTTGTATTTTTAAATGGTATTAAAACATAGGTTGCATCATTACTTATATTCAATCAGTGGAATCACCAAAAAGTGCAACCAGTTTACAGCCAAAACTTTTTGAACTGCTGAAGAACCTGATTGTCAAGTCAATGCACGTTGTATTTTTAAATGGTATTTAAAACATAGGTTGTATCATCGTTTCTATTCAATTAGTGGAATCAGCAAAAAGTGCAACCAGTTTACAGCCAAAACTTTTGAAATTGAACTTGCTGAAGGGGCCCACAAAATTTTTGACAGACAGTTTTTGAGTTAGGGAAACCAGCAATTCTTCTTTTATTGGTCAGAATAAAAATAATTGTTCATTCAATGCTGGGAATAAAGTAATAATTTAGTAAAATTGGACATACGTTCACTTTGGGCCTTGAAATGCTAAATAAATGAATTGACAAGATATGCTGAATTTGGATGCAAGAGCATATTTGCCAAATAATTCACTCTCTTCTTTTCAAAAAGCATTAAGTAACATTCTTATTGCTTTTCTCTTATTCTTGGTTCCCCAGAATAATAATCCAAAGACCTCCAGAAAATGTGACACACAGGTTTGAGGAAGAATGTATTCAAGTTTTGGAGGTTATTCACGTTACTTTGTTCTTAAATGATTCCTGCAAATTCAAGTTTTGATGCAGTAAATTTCATAATTTACGCTTGAAATATCCAAACACAGGTGGTACCTTGCAATTTGACATCCTGCTATTCAACCATCTTGCAATTCAATGGCTGAATTTGCTGGGATGTCAACATGCAATTTGACCTCTTTCCCCGCAATTTGACCTGCCAAGAGACTCAGCATGTCAAATTTGACATTTTCTTGCAATTTGACTGCTTCACAATTTGACCCTTACCTGGCAACATATTAGGGTTGAATTGCAGGGCATCACCTGTACTTGGTATATATTGCTTGAAACAAAGTGGCGAGGGAATAAATTGAATTTTTGAAACTAGTTAATCATAAATTTGGGAGCTTTCCAATAAAGCCAACCAATTTTGAGACATCCACTTCTGCAGACCATATACTTTTTTGGACATTCAATTAGACTGCGTTGAATGCGCTGTTATTTAATTGATGTTTTAGAGAATCATTAGGTCTTACCCTTGGACACAGAGGGTTCTTTCCCATAATGGGAAGGAGTCAGATTATTTTTGTATCCTCACGCATTTTCATAATTTTGAAGGTCAGGAAAACCCTTCCAGGTGGGCTGAGGCAAAGTCAGGATAAATCCAAAAAAGCTGGTAGACTAACTGAGCTTTTTTTTTATTTTCCTGCAAAAATTTTCTGTCCACAGGAAAAAAAAAAACATTGGGTTTTTTGCACTTAACCCCCTGTCGGCATTTTTTTCTTCACCTCTGATGTGCAAAAAAATTTTGCAAAAAAAGTCTGACTTTGCTGCCCAAGGGTTAAAATGTAAATAGCAAAAAAAAAAAAAACTGCCAACGTGCAGGTTTCTCCCAAACTTTCTGAATGCCAGCAGCGCTCAGTTTCCCATGTCGCTCAATTGGTTTGCGTTCAGTTTTCCGGACATTCTTTTCATAGCTACCCAACAGAACAGAGGAGAAAAGGAACCTTCCATCCTCAATCCTCAAAGGGAGACCCTGTTTTGAACTTTCCTGGGGACATTTCTCCCCGAAATAGCCATTATACGGATTCGAAGAAGAAAAAAAAAACAAATGCTGTATCCGGAAATGCGTCACAGGGTTTTCTCGAAGTTGACGTCGACGTTGCGCGTTAAAATTGGACGGCATTGAAAGAAAGGCGCAACATCTTCCCCTATAGCACTTCACATCACGACAATGCGTTCAGAAAGTTGCCCCAGAAGTGGAACCAGAAACCGGCAGGTTTTATTTTCTCACTAATGAGCTTTCATCCCTGCTTGTGTCGCGGGGGAAAGCGGATTCTATGAGGAGAGAAACCCGAGGCTCAACAAGCAGTGGGCCCACGGGAACAGAACCACACAAAATGAATAAGTAAACATGTTAATACAGTAATTACCTCGAGGGCTCTTGGATGGTCCAATGGTATGAACCCCGTGGGTTAAATAAAATTGGTAACACTTTTTTTAGGATACGAAATACTTGCGAGTTTCTGTTAGTCGTGAACAACTTGAATTAAAAAAATACGTTTCTGCCGAATTTATTACGACGAACTGATTGCACAGCAACGTATAATTCTGAGCATCAGTTTCGGATGTTCAAATTTAAAAAGCACCTTCGCTTGGTATTACAGTTTATGCATTTTTTGTAAAACCATCTATATCAGCCAATAAACGAGGAAATGACGAGGATTAATTTTTTTTTTTTACATGGAAAATCATTTCAGTAATTTACATAATACAATAAACCGTACTGACTTCGCAGAGAAATTTTTCATAGTTTTTTCAAAACATTTGAATGAAGAAATGATCCTTCATGAAAAATGAGTCATCCGTGGCATTTTTATGACACAATTAAGCCCCTCGTGTTTCACGAAAAAAAATCAGAATTATCTATTATACGGCTTATAAAAAATTAATTGTTGCACTACGGATATTGATAGATGTGAAGCTCTCAGAGAATAACTTTAAACCGCTCAAGTTTATTTTTTTTTTATCGTGAACAAGGCACAAAAAAAAACAAGAATTGAATGGGTAATCGTAACGCAATAATTAAGATGTAGCGATTATAGGCTGTTTTTTTTGGGTTAAGTTTGGTAATTTTCTTGGGAAATTTTCTTCAAGTACACAGTGAACCAGTAAATGATGCACCGATTTGTAAACTTTTTTTCTGAAGCGGTTTAAAATGACCCTGAAAATGTTTCACGCAATTTTTATTAGAAAGATACCTCGTTTTACGTTTTAAATTAAAGATCATTAGTATGTTTAGCACTGCTCTCGCATTCAAAACAAATATATCCAGTAAAAACGTGCCATTTGGACAAAGTCAAATATCCCTACGCAAAATTTGTGCTGGTTAATTGTAGCTTGGATTGATTTAGTATTTGTGAAAACTTCGATTTACAGTATTTCCGAAGTTCTATTATAAACTGGACTCGAAATTTTCACACTTTTTCCGACAAAAATTGCTTAGTTTTGTCAGAATCCAAATAATTTTCAGCTGCAGTTGTGTGTGCAACTTTTCTAGAAACGACTTCTTATATGTTTGCCTGATCTCATAAACAATCTACAGACTGATCGAGTAAATTAAGAGTTTTTTTTACGCCTTTCTCTGATAGCAAACATGGATGAGACTGAGGTGTTCTTAAATGCAAATTAATGACAACAGTGCCTTATTTGGGCGCCAGTGGCATGACTGTGCTGTACTGTACTGTACTCTGTACCTGATGAAAATATTTAAAAATAAACATGCATACGCAAATAGAGAGCGTGATAATGAGATGGATGGTTGTCATGTGGGAAAGTCGTGGAACCGAACACAGCTTGGAATGAACAGTAGCTTTGAGCTTCCGTTAATTGCATCCTGCGATACCATCAAGGCGGATCCAACATTTTCAATTTCCGTTGTTCCCTGTACTACCATTCCGTCTGATCTGACAATAATCTTAACTCGTGTGTCAAACAGGAAGCACGCTAACTGGGTCAAATCATTCAGGGTTCGTTGATGACAGTGACCTGATGCGTGACTTTCCCTGGCTTATCGCTGCTGGTCTCGAACCCTTCGAACCCCTGGAACTGAACCCTTTGGTCGACTATAGAAAGCAGCAAAAAATAATCACATGTGCTGACACGGTTACATTGGGAATATGATAACGAGAGACACACACGGACTTCAATTATGCAAAGAAGGTTTGTCAAGGATTCACAACTCGCGCAAGAATGTCTGCCTTCGTTCCTCGACACATATTCGAACAGGAAGCTTCGAGGAATTGTAACAACGGATTCTCCAGGCTTTTAAAATGTTTTTTATACAGTATTTGAATCCAGTCAGAAAAAATATTCTCTTTCGTTCGTAAATAAATATGACGTACGATATATTATACAGTATTTCATTCCTACTTTTGTTCTCCTTTTCATACCGTGAATTCAAACAAGGAACTTCCCGGAAATGAAACGACGGGTTTTCCAGACTTGGAATTTGTTTCTTGAATTGATTTTGTATGGATTTTTATTCGCATTTGAGCAGTTTCGTGGCTTCCATATATTCGAAAAATGTATAAAAAAAATCCTTCATCATCTAAAATTTATCTAAACAAAAGTTGTTTATCATCCGATTTAGTTTTCATTGATGGTCATCGAGAAGGCAAAGTTGATTGAGAGAAGTATCAAAAGTCATATCCATGAAATCTGCGCAACTACTTTAGTTTTTTTTTCATTTTTAATTAAAGAAAGTTTCTGATTGGAACTTCGACAAGAGAAAAGACATGCTTAGATTGAGTAATATGTGAGAAGTGCAATTTCAAAATCATCGTACTTTTTTTTGCATCGCGAAAAATGCAAAGAAGGCCGAACTTTAAATTTGACAAAAAAAACTTGAGCAAGAATTTTTATGGGATGCGCGAGGTACTCGTAATATATTGCCCAGAACTTCATGAAAGTTTGGGATATCGCTGAAAAGGGATCCAATAATTTTCCTCCTTCGACTCCTGAACATGTCCGGAAAATACTGGATTAGCACGTTAAACTTGAAATGAATTTATTGATGGAGATCTTTGAGAATTGTGAAGAAAAATATTTTCAGCGACGAGTGTCAATTTCGCCGGTCACCTACTCACCTTGTAATGAAATGTACTCTTCGCCCGTCGGAACAATCATCGATTGATTTGATAATAAGAATTTCCACTCAATCACACTTGGGGAATGTGATGATAAACGATTTTAATTGATGAATCTTTGGATTTCCACGAGTTATTCGACCATGAAGCGACTTTCAGTTTCCAAATTTGGTTGGGATCATTCGAACTTGAACCAGAGTCGTATCCTTTATTCGTCTTGTTTCTTTTAGGATTTAGAGACCGTCTCTTCCTCATACCTTTTAGATAAAGTAAAACCTATGATCATCGGCAATATTTCCGGAAAATTGGAATGTCCCTTTTATCACTTCCCAGACAGCAAGGAAAATCACGCCATCCTTGAACTTGGAGTAAAAACTGCTCCCAATTGAAATTCTATTTCCTTCTGAAGTCTAAGACTATTTGAAAAGTTTTTCCATTGATTTTGTCGCAAAAATTCCACGGAAAAATATTTTACACCTCATCCTAAACATTCAACAAACAATGCAATCTCGATTCATGCAGTTTTTCTTTTTAAATCTGCATGTACAAAAATACAGTGAGACCCCCAGATGTGGACATAATTGGAGCATCAAGAGTGTCCTGATGTCAGAATGTCCCTAAGTTTAGTATCATTTTCCCTTTGACTTCAATGCTAATGTATTTAATTGGTTCTCCTTTTTGTGAAAAATTAGAAATAAGTCCTCAAAAAATTTAATAAGAATTGCTTCCCTCAACTTCAAGTTGTAGAAAACAACAATGCAGAACAAAACCACATAGACTCTGATATTTTGGTATCAAAAGGAGATCAAAAAGCAAAGAAAAAGAATTGCTAGCATATATAAGCTCAGATGATAGAAAAAAACAACTCTAAAAAAAGAAACACAAAATCAGCTTGCTTTTGATCTTGAATTAGAGTAAATTCATCATGAAATATGTTTTCAATTTTTGTGAATACCCAGCAAATAATGGGGGCGTTGGGCTGTGAACCGTTAAGGAAATGGACTGCCAACAGGTTCTGGAACCCATTCTCAGAATGGGTGGGAGCAGAGCCCAACAACCTGCTGTGGCATTCTCAGGGAAGCGTTCCAAGACCCGTTGGCAGTCCATTCAGAACAAAATCTAAAATGATCTTCAAACTTTGAAAATCTGTAAGAAATTCCCTAATTAAGATAGAAGGGAGTTCAAAAAAAGCAAATGTTCCTTAAAACAAGGCCTTTCTTGCTTATTCATTAGATTATACGATATTCAAATAAGAATCACTATATCTCATTTTTTGTGCAATGTAGAATGATTTTCAACTTGAACATCGTTCTACATTGTTCTATATAGCTTTACACTGCATGACATGCTATGTACTGCGATGTAGAACTATGTGGAGCGATGTAAAACGATGTGGAGCAATGTAGAGCGATGTACAACAATGTTCAACTGTTGTACATCGTTCTACATCGCTCCACATAACATGCCATGCAATGTAGTGAAATCACACAAAAATTGATGGAGATTGCTTTTAAATTAAAACCCGTATTATATGATCAAATATCAAGAAAGCCCTTGTTTTAAGGAACATTTGCTTTTTTTGAACTCCCTTATTCAAAAAAAGCAAATGTTCCTTAAAACAAGGCCTTTCTTGCTTATTCATTAGATTATACGATATTCAAATAAGAATCACTATATCTCATTTTTTGTGCAATGTAGAATGATTTTCAACTTGAACATCGTTCTACATTGTTCTATATAGCTTTACACTGCATGACATGCTATGTACTGCGATGTAGAACTATGTGGAGCGATGTAAAACGATGTGGAGCGATGTAGAGCGATGTACAACGATGTACAACTGTTGTACATCGTTCTACATCGCTCCACATCACATGCCATGCAATGTAGCGCAATCACACAAAAATTGATGGAGAATGCTTTTAAATTAAAACCCGTATTATATGATCAAATATCAAGAAAGCCCTTGTTTTAAGGAACATTTGCTTTTTTTGAACTCCCTTCTATCTTAATTAGGGAATTTTTTACAGATCTTCAAAGTTTGAAGATCATTTTAGATATTGCTTTATGTTCAACAGTGTATTGCAATTCTTTGGAGCTCAATGATCTTGCTCCAAGAATGTATTTGGTTCTGCATTTTTTACAGTACATTAACTTTGAACATTTCTGATATGATTCAGATCATTTCTGATTCATGATAGAAATGTTGGTGAGGTGTTTTACACAAAAAATGATTTCCTGAACTCCTTTCAAACCTGATTACACTCCAGATCCAAATTTTCTAAATTAATCTGATAATACCTCATTTTAGTATAAGTACCATAAGTATTTGCATTGTACCTAGCTTGTGTGCCCATAGCTAGATGTGAAGGTGACTGACTCTCACTCAGATGGCCCCAGTTCGAAACCCAGCAGGAGCATCATCAGAGGACAGCAGATTCAAAGCAAAGGAGCAGCAGCAGGAAAGAATATTGTGAATGGAAAGCACAGCAGAGATGAAGTAAAGAAGAAAGAGGATAATACAGAGAAAGCAAAGTAAAGAAGAAAACACCAGCAATTGAATGGGAATTTATTTTTCTTTTTTTCTGCTCCATGCATATCTGGGGTCGTTTTCAGAATGGGTGTGCAATGGGTTTCTGAATGGATTGTACAACAGTAATTAAAAGGGTGGGTGGGGGGTGGTCGCATGCATGCTGGGAAACTGGGGGCGTTGGGAACCCATGCTAGCATGCGTTCCAGAA
>CAJPEX010004011.1:0-24654 GCA_905338405.1 Notodromas monacha
AATTATTTCTGCATTCTATTACTTTGTGTCCTTTGCGCAGGCAATTTAGGCAAAGTTCTTCTTTATTTAGTACGCTTCTTTTTTCATTGTATGTTTTTGGACAATTGAATATAGAGTGTTGTTCTTTACAATATAGGCATGCTCTAGGTGTCCATTTTTGTTGTGAATTTCCAGGGAATCTTTGTGTTTGGTAACTCATATTCTTTTGTGTGTTTAAATTCTGATTAATTTGTTGTTCTATTGGTGTTGTATTTTGTGTTGTTGTTTTTTGACTTTGTTGTTGTTCTTTAGTTTGATTATTTTCATTTATGGTTTGTTTGCTATTTTGATTGTTTGTTTGCGTTTTTTCACTTATTTTGAATGCAAGCATTTTTTCTGCATTTGTATTAGTTTTTGCTTTGTCTGCAAAGTAACTTGCTAGCCATCTATACTTTGTTTCTGGATCTTCTTCCCACTGTTCTAGGTCATCATCTGTTATTTCTGAAGATTGTGCTATTGAATGTTTTAGTGTTTCAAGGAATGTTTCATGTCTTAAATGGTCCACTATTGATGGCCATATTTCCTTATGGTTACGTTTGCGGTCTGAACTTACATTATTCAAATTGACTACAATTCGTATTAGGTTACGCATGTATTCGGCTGCCTGTTCAAATGTACCATTTGGGTGTGGTAAATTTTCTATATCTTGTATTAATTGTTTTCGTACTTTGATTACATTCCCATATTCATCAAAGATAGTTTGTAACATGCCTAAGTAATCATTTTCCGTAGTTCTTCCCTGATATTGTATATAGTTCTTTTTTGCCTGCCCATCTAAATGCATTAGGAATAGTGATATTCTTTCTCTTGGTTTTAACTGATTTCTTGGTGCTTCATGTATGAACCTAAATTNTCTTGGTGCTTCATGTATGAACCTGAATTGGGTCCAGACTCTTTCAAATGATTGTTCATCATCTGGATCTCCATTAAATTTTTCAAATTCAAATTGTATTGTTTTACCATAGGTTTTCATGAATGTTACAGCGTTTTGACCATCAAATTCAATGAAGTTGCCAGTGCCATATCTTTTTAATTCTTCTTTTAATGGATTTTTCATTTCTTCGACTTCGAGTCCAAGTGCTTTTAATTTATCTGTTTTTGTTGTTGTCGTCGATTCTTTATTGGATGTTGTTAACTGTGTTATATCGTGAGCAAATGAATGTCTAATATATGCATTAGAGGTTGATGGTTGGGTAGCCATTCCACTTATGGAGGGTATTTGTGTTTGCATATGGGGGGCTGTGTATTTGAAATTAGGTAATTTAATTCCCATAATTGTGCATGGTGTTGGGCGAATTGCGTTCCAATTCTCCACTAGTTCGTCTATTGGTGATATAACTATGTTTGTTAGTTCGTCTTGAAGGTTTTCAATTTTATTTTGTAAATCTATTTCAAGTTCATCTTTCTCGGCAGATGCTAGTAGTGTGAGCATTTCGGAAAAACTATTTTGTATGTTTTCAAATTCTTTTTGTTTGTGTATTTCGTTTTGAATTAGTGAGTGTTTGTCTCCCATTTTTATTAGTTGTGCTATTTTTATTATTATCGTTATAATCACTTGTTTAATATTTTTGATGATTTTATTGCATTGATTATTTTCGCCTTGTAAAGTATTCGTATTTTTTCCTTGATTTTCTCTCTGTTCTTCAATTTCTATTGGTTCATCGTGATTAGTTTCTTTGATCTCCATTTCTACTTGTATATTTGGTTCTTGGATTGTATTTTCCTGTTCGTTAGTTTCTTCGTTTGGTTGTCGTGGTATTTCTCTATTTCCATCATTACTCACTTCAATAGTACTCACCCCCGAAGGGTTTTCGTTTTGTTGTTGGTTGTCTTCGGTGGTTGACGTGGTGTTTGCCCCCCTGGTCTGGGGACATCCTCGTTTTGGTGGAGCCATTTTTGTTATTTTTATTTTTATTTTATCTTTTTCTTTAGATCGTTACTTCTTATTTTAACGCTCTGCTACCACTTTTGTGGAGGATGAGCCCCAAAGATACAAAAATCGGCTGAAAATTTAAAGAATTGAAAGAAAAAAGGCACAATCCGCCGGGAACACGGCAGGGGGCTTTTCGGTAAAAGCCCCAACTTAAATTAATTTCGGATATATTTCAAAGAACAAACAAAAGTAAGATTTCAAGCACTTTCAATCAATTTGAAGGTTAAAGAACACAAGAAAAAATGGCTGAACCAAATTCAGATCAATTCAACAAAATGAGAGCACAATTCGCACTTGGATAAGACTTCCGAACGCAGCAAATCGCAGAACTAGACTGTGTTCAGTTTTAGTATTCTGTTTTTGAGATCAAAAATGAATTGCGCAATAGGGATTCCGTGGAGTTCCTATTGCGCGATTTTTTGCGCGATTTTTTTGCGGGAAATCTAGTTTTATTACTTTACTGGTTTTAGAACAGGGTTTTTGCGTGGCGGTGCCGTACAATGCGGGCATTCCAACTCATTCCAACTTAGTGAAAATTGGTCCATGCACCAATTACATCTACATCTTGGGGTCCCACTACATTATAATAATCATGCATTGAACTTATTGAGTGAACCTCAAGTTTAATGTCCTTATGTGGTGTCAACACTATGCTCACCAGTCACCACACATAATAAAATAGCTGTCTGCAGCTTCAACTTTCTGCTCTTTAACCTTTGAATGACATTAGATTCTTTTCTAACCTACAGTCTTTAGCCATTTTAATTTATGCAGCTCAATGAATCCACCAGGAATGTTATCATAGAGCCATTCTACAATGACAGACACACTTGCAGTAAATCGTTGGACAATGACAGGCTGGTTTCCATCCTGCTGTGGAGTGTGGACCCAGCATATTTTTGCAGGAAGGCACATTTTGATTTGACCAACAGCAGTCACTGAAATTTGTATCCTTTACTTTTCCAAGAAAAGATGGAAAAAAATATTGCATTGTGGTTTTTCTGGACTTTGCTTCTCCTGATGAGACTGAGTTTTTTGAAATTCTATTCCTTTTGGCAAAAAAAAATCTAGAAGTGTCAATAGGCTCCATCACCTCTGGGTAAAATTTGAAAATGGGTTTCATTGCTAAAAAGTTTCCATCAAGTGCACTGTATGGTACCCATTTCTGCAAACTGATACGCATCTTTCTCCCTTTCAAAAACATTTTTTAGCGGACTGTGACCACCAGTAACATTGAGATGTTTTCGTATTTTTTTGTATTCTGTAAGCTTGTTGTGGACCTACCATCCATCATTTACCCTTTGCATGACCTAATATAGAAAGAAAACCCGACGTCCCACGGATCACGTTAAGATTTGTGATTCAATGAGCGGCGGTGACACTCAATTGATTTTGAACTTGGCCATCTGAACTATAGACAATCCTCAGTATTCTGGGTGGCGCACGAAAAAAGCGCACCCATACAGGTTGTCCTTATCCGTTCCAACGCGTGAAGGTCGAGTGGCCGCCACAACCTTTCGGCTTTTGTTTTAATGAGAAACTGTGGAGTATTCGAAGGACTGTCCACAGACATCGTTGGTGGAATCAAAATGTTTACATCACCTGATCAAGGCAAAGAAACGCGTGTGGAAGTGTGTACAGAATAGGAAAATGTTGTGACGCCGTTTGATTCCGGCGGCAGAGGGCGAACAATAATGCTCGAAGCCTCGAACCTTTTTTTTCTTCGGGGATTGAAAGAACATCGTCATAGAAATTACTACGGAATGTCACGCAATTCCAGACAACAGTATGGGAAACCGAATCCGCATATTTTCTTCGCGAGTAATTGCAAGAAAATATTCTTGTCGCATTGTGTAGGACATAAAATGCTCCTCCTGCGGATATACACCAACCCAACCACCTTTATATTTATGTTTGAAAAGTTGCTCGCATGATTCTTTTCATAAGAAAGACAATCATTTGGTGGTGGCTAATTGAGTACGCCGAGGGAACTTGACTAATATTATTTGATTAATGACGTCACCCGAACAGCAGCAGCAGTCATGAATATCCATGTCTTGATCCGGGATAATGATTGTTTGTGTTCTCAACAATTTTCGTTTCTGTTTCATTCCGCGTCACTAGTAAAATAATTACGAGCGATCCCATTCCGAAATATTGGCAATTAATGGGCACATTGAAGCGGTTTATCAAAAAGTAATTTTTGCTGCAAGGAAAATGGGAATGTAGATGAGGACATTCTGGGCCTAAACTTTCTTCTTAATGAGTTTACAGCTTGCTGAACTTGTGGGCTTGGGTTCACTTGTTCAATTAGTCCTTTGCTTGATTTCAAAATGCATAAAATAATTTATTTTGTTGATTTTCTTAATCATATTTCAAGGAAATAATGACCAAAAGGCCTCAGAAAATTCAACTTACAGAGGTTTGAGAGAAAACTACTTTGATTCAGAGAGGTTTTTAATACATTGTTTCACAACCTTGAAACTATTGTATCCAAGGTGCAGTTGATCAACTCATGTATGGAACAAGATGCTACAGGTGGTACCTTGCAGTTTGACCTCCTGCAATTTGACTGTCCCACAATTAATTAGTTGAATGTTAACAGAAGTTGACTTGTAATTTCACCTCTGCCCCAGAATTCAACATGGTTTTGTCCATTTTTCCAATTTTTTTGCTGATATTTCTCAAATTTAGAAAGTGTCTTGCAATTCAACTGCTTCAAAATTCAACCTTAGTCTGGCAATGGATTAGGATTGAATTGCACAGCAGTACCATCGGTACCACAAAATTTTGTGCAGCAGAATAAAAATGTTTTTTCCTTCCTTTTTGACTCTAAAGACATAGAACAATGGGGAAAATTAATGTCAAAGAGCCAAATGTTTATGGATACATAATTTATCCAGGAAGAACATCTGAAGCGTTTACTGAGATGGCTGGTATTCACTTCAGTGATGACCAACTAATTCCTTGTTCTGAACAATCATGGGTGCGAGACTACTGATGGTATACTGGGGACTCTATCTTCAAGGATCTACCACAATTTTGTTTACATAACAAATTATTTCAGGTCCTTTAAGTTTCGTTCTCGAGAGGGTCCACCTGGTTTCAAGTGAGTTAATAGTATAGTGGACTGTGCCAAGGTTTGTTTGACGCGGGAAGCTCCTGGCGTCGTTCATGCAACACGATTTCAACAAAGTTGGGATTCCCAGACACGCTTGTCTTCACCCACTCACTGTGTTCCACTGGCTGCCTGTCTACAGTTCCAAGGGAAAGCCCGCGATGTGAACCCATCAAAGACAGAGTGTATAATTAGTCTAGAAAAGCTCCTATAGGGTCGACGCCCCTTGCAGTATGGTAGCGCGTAAAAAGACTGGGTTGAATCCAACACCTGCTCCTTCATTCTGCGATTCTGAAAAAAAAAAATGTCCGTGGCCTTTGTGAAACAATTTGCTTCCTGAAAAGTGAAGTTACAGACTTATGAAACCATAGAACGAATATTTGTTATGACATCCGCGGATTTCCTCCATTCAATTTCCAAAATATCGCCGACTAAATTAAAAAAGTTGCCTGTGGCCAGACAACTCAGGATATGACACAAGCATCCAACCATTTTGTAATATTGGACTTGTCTTCATCTTCCCCCTTACTATGACAGGGCAGACCAAAACAATTAAGCACTTTTTGACTTACAATAGCTTGCTGGTTGCAAATCAAGCAGCAGCAAAAAACAAAAAAACAAAAATGAAAGCTTGTTCAATTCTCTTTCAGATGATATTTGGTTTTATGATCCCAAGTGTCATGAGATGGTCACAGTAGCCATGTGAATGAAAACTTTCCTAAGAAAAAAGTTGTCAGGCATCTCTTTCCACTCAGCTGCTCTTTGCCCAAGCTGTTTTTTAAGGAATAAATTGGGTACAGAATACCATATTTACTCAAGTACCCCACGCCCTGGAGTAAGGCACGCACAGGGGTTTTGCAGTTCAAAATTTGGCTAAAATTGTATCCCTGAGTAAGACAAGCACCCCATTTTTAGCGACTCTAAAACCACAAAATTTTGAAAATAAAAACAAAAAATTTGACTTTAGA
Organism: Notodromas monacha; assembly: GCA_905338405.1. Taxonomy (NCBI): domain Eukaryota; kingdom Metazoa; phylum Arthropoda; class Ostracoda; order Podocopida; family Cyprididae; genus Notodromas; species Notodromas monacha. The sequence goes on from CAJPEX010004011.1 coordinate 6,059, forward strand.
CGTGAATTGAACATGAATCTGATCAATTTTCAAATTTTTCATTAGAAAAAGAGTTTTCTTGGTAAATTTGTCACATATTTCTCAATTGTAATCAAGTATAATCAACATACAACTTCCTAAAACTTCTTGAAATTTTTCAACCCGCTTATGATGCGCACCCCTTTTTCTCTTCTGAAATTTGAGAAAAAAGGTGCGCATGGTACTTGAGTAAATACGGTAGGTAATTTACCCATCAAACTTTATGCTGCCTTCAAGAGGATGCACACATATTCCCAACATTGAGGAGGTGAGCTGCAAAAAAATTAATACCAGTGGGATGCTTCCCCACTCCCAAATTCAGATGTTAGCTTGCTGGGTACCAGCCTCATGGCTCCTGTGACCCCACTGCACACAAATTTGTTTTGGATGAATGAATTGCTAAAAATTAGTTCCACTCTTTTGTAATCACAATGTCACTCCCAAATTCAGATGTTAGCTTGCTGGGTACCAGCCTCATGGCTCCTGTGACCCCACTGCACACAAATTTGTTTTGGATGAATGAATTGCTAAAAATTAGTTCCACTCTTTTGTAATCACAATGTTCAGTCATCACTTTTGTCTTCATTATTGATCAATTTTCAATAAGTTCCCAATAACCTGATCATCACAAGCAGAAGTCATAATAACACAAAGTGATCAAACTTCAAATGAAAAATACACTGCTATCCAGATGAAAATGCACCATGTTGAGCACACATTCACCTGACCATTGTAATTAATGTGTTGAACCAAGTTGCGGCTTTCACCACTTCAAAATTCAAGAGGAGGGGTTGAGGAGTACAAAAAAAAAAGCAATGGGATGTTGTTCTATGCCCAAATTCTGATGCAACCATGATGGGTGTCAGACTAATGGCTACTGTGACCCCAATGCATCATGAAAGTTTGTTGTGGATGACTGGATTGCTCAAAATCAATCTCACACTTTAATCCCAATGGCCAGCCGTCACTTCTATAATCATTGGGGGGGGGTGTAGTTATACACAGAAAATTCTTTCAAATAAGTTCTTTGTAGTATTTGCTGTAGAGAGGGAGTCCACCTGCATTGTATCCAGGCTTTTTGAGTCCCAACTGCGAAGCCCCGAAACAAATAAAACGAAAAGAAGATCGTAAAAGCCGAACGTTTATAAGGGCACTTTATAGACACATTATGCGGAAGTAATTTATCCAAAAAGATCATCTGCGACATTTATTGAGGTGGTCTTTATGTAGGGAACTACTACTTGTGTGTTGTAAATCCTTGATAAGAGATTAGGCGACGTAACGACGTTTCAGAGCCAGGAACCCATGTCAGATTTACTGTTAATAAGTACAGTACTACAGTGATTACTTTTTGTCCAAGGGTAAGCAAACTGAATGATGTCCACCAGACCTCATTTATGTCCACCCCGACATGAAAGCTTCTTCATTGTTCAACTTTAAACGTTGAATGTCCACCTCGACATGCAACATAATGTCGACATTCTTGCAAATTTTGGTGTGCTTGAGGTTGAATTAGTATTATCAGCCAGACAGGATCACAGGAATGAAGTGACTGTATGAAGTGAAAATCACGAGTAATAACAAAGTTTTCTGCCCTCTCAAATAAAATGCTAAATTGCTGATCCCCTGAAACTTAATTGGATGCTGGTTAATCGACTTTATTAATTCGGTATTTAATCCGGCTTTTATGATCTACAGTTGGACTATAGACGAAAAATTGCACTTTTCAAACTTACCTCCGGACCTGTGTTAACAAAATCTTGATCACTGGCATACGGCTTAGAGATGTATAATTGTTGACTGATGTGCGAGCAAAATAAAACTGCCAGAAATTAAGTTAATTACGCATACAGCAATTGTTGGATTTCAGCGAGTAATGTTTTCAATACAAGTACTGCATGTGTTTTCAGGATAATAATGAATAGCTGAATAGTAGTATCAGATATTTTGGGAAAGTTTGAAGATGAAGGTATAGCATGTTATCAAACACGATTTCTTCATGAAGAGGAGACAAAAATTTTCGCGCTTCTGCAAATTTAGAGTGTACCAGATGGAAAAATTGCTTCTTCAATATTTTTTAAAGGTTTTGAATGGGTCCGTCACAATTCATATTGATTCTCGGCACAGCTCATTACTGAGAAAAATTCAGAAGTCTCCCCAACTAGGGCCATGATCTCATAAAAGGGACCCTGTTTTAAGACTACAAAAGATGCCCATCAACAATCAGATTAATATCACAACTTCATCGATGATGAATCTCTTTTAAAATCGAACCACCCAAGGAATGAAGTACTGCACTGCATCACGATTGCCAGAACCTTGGGATCAATTGACTTATGTGAATCGCTCTACGTTTTGACCTGATGGTAGGATTTAAAGATCAAGTCCGCAAGGTGAACGGGGGAATCAAGTGCGGATGGACCTGGCGAAACGAGCCATTTTCACAATTTTAATCATCCTTTCTGTCATCATGGTCTATTCATTTAACGTCATACCTCAATTGGGAATCCGGATATTCCGGAACGAGAAGAAATGGTTGAGTTAACTGGAGCAAATTCCTCATGCGGTTTTTGAAGGTTGGCAGGAAGAATCTGGTCGTTTCGCTTATGAAGCCTTCTTCATAAAATGATTTACAGTTTCAGTACTTGATACAAAATGAATAGTTTCTAGAGATTCGGCTGAGCCTTGGTAGGATAACAGTGACTTCTGACAATGAACCTTCAGAAATAATCGAAGAATAAATGTGAGATGATTATCACTGCTGGATCCACGAACTGACAGATCTTGTCTTGTGGAGGATTGAGGAAGTGTATAAGAAACAAGGAAACACTTGATGCAAACATACAAGCTTTATTTTGAAGAATTGAATAAGGCATTTGTAGAAGGTAAATTTATACTTATTATTTGATTTGATATCATTTTTTAATCTTTTGAATACTTTTGAAGGAAGACATTCTTACTGAAAACCCCCCAGAATCTTTCACTTTGGCATGAAAAAAAGTAAGCACACATGGTTGACAGTTGATGAACAAAACTCTTATGAAAAGAGAAGCACAAAATTTTCTTGTTTTGGATTATGGATTATGATAAATTTATAATCAGGTATGGGAGTATGGAAATTTTTGCAAGCTTGTGGATTTTGATTTCATTGAAGGTTACCAAACCGCACCTTTATTGGCTCATTACGGTTGAAGTCCAGAAAAATCCAGGAAAGTGAAAACAATTGTTTTCAAAATCCTTCATCAAATGTTAATTTTATGGCAGGAATTTGGAAACATAAATAAACATTTTTTAGAGATATTTTTTGGCAGAAAATTGGAAACGAATTTGGTTTTTTTTAACCTTGGCTCTTCTATGCTAGGTATTTTAGCATGATTATTTTTTTACCTGTGTCACAAAATTGTAAAAATAAATCCCTGCAGCTCTGCCCATGGGTTAATTACCATATTTCTGCTCGTTAATATAAAAAAAATTATCAGGGGAAAGAACAGAAGTGATATTTTTATGGCGTCTCTTTCTCTCTTGGGAAAAACTCGAAACTTCACACTCTTCAAAATCACCAATAATACAAAGTGAAAACCATAATCTGAAGAGGGCAAGTAGTGTAGAATACATGATCAAACTGGCAAACTTCCAATACCTGGTGCCAGCCGATTCATAAAAAAGAAAGGGTACAGTCCTGTAATAGAGTTTTGACCCACAGAGTTATAGCACACATTCGTACGGCATTCACCATAGCTATAATCTGTTTCTTTTCATGATTGTGACTGAGTTTAAGACGTTGTCATACGCCTCATACCCACATCGTCATGTCCCCGGCTCAAGCAGAACACTTGAAGGTTAAGAGGCAGAAAACTGACTGTTCATCGTTGAAAGCGCAAAAAGATTTCTGTCTTCCAGGCTGTGAAGGCCAATAACGAGCCCTCGAAAAAGAATTCCGCCTCTATCTCGGAGCACTTCTTAACTTTTAGTTTCATTAAATCCAAGAAGGCACAACAAACGACTCAATTCCCCCGATAATTACCGTCCCGTCGAAATCACTGTGATCTACAGATCAGAACCAGGAATCAACGCGGAAGCTTGGCATATACTTGAAAATCGAACTGGACCTGATGTCATCTGGTGACAGAAGCAGTGGTTCCTGTTATTAAGGTGCTTTGTCATCCAGTTTTGCCCTTGGCTTCAGCAGAATACAGCTTCAGGTACCACAGGAAGACGCCACAGAAACCAGTCAATGTTCTTGTAGAGGCGCGGAAGCCGTTTTAGAAATTTTATTTCCTGTTTCCCTGTGCTCCAATTGTTCATCCAGCCGTGAATGAAGGGAGACAGCATAGCAATCCCAAGATTTTCGGGTTCTGTTTGTTTTTGTTTTCATTCTCTTTTCTGTAACCCATGCAGGCTTGCATCGTCTATAGCTGTGTATAGATAACCGAGAGACTTATATTCCGCGTATGGTATACAAGACGAAACCTTTCCTGTTCGGGCCGTCCTGATTTTATCTATATCCCCTATATTGACAGCATGCTTTCTCGCCTAATTTGATCGTTGCGACGAAGAAACTCCTTTTTACTTCCATATAATCATCGAATGTAAGACTTTCAGGGCCATTTAGAGCCTCTGATGAAATGACTTGCATTTCATTAGGCGTCAGGTCATCATTCCCGCCATGAAACACCTCAAAGGGAAAAAAGCATACTGGCCAGGAACTCAAGAGATTTTTTATCAAAAGAAACGAACTCATTCTAAAACTATTATTTTTCGAAACACAAACATATTTTATTTTCTTCAGCTGCATAAAAAAATAAGGGGGAAGAGAAGGATTGTTTCACAAAAGAGATGTGAAGACAAATCTTCACTTCTTGACTTTCTCAAGAGTTTTTAAATCACAGTACATAATTTAACGATGGCAATTTTATTCTTATTTTGGGCATTTACAGAAACTGCTGATACAAGTAATTTAAGCAGCACGCAAATGTTACACTAGAATTTCTGGTAAGTCATTACTGTATAAAGGTTGTGCATGGTTTTTTTGCGATTGCTGTAGAATTTATCCGAAGAAACCTTCCCTCTTTTTTTTTTTTTAAAGAAGCAGATGTGAAAAGCTCAATTAATATTTGCAATTTAAATATACCATAAGGTACACATTCATGATGAGTGTAAGACATGCTTAAGACATCAATGCTTTCTGCGGATTATCATTTGTAAATACTGTACAGTATTGACGTTTCGGACTTGACTGGAAAACGCGAGGATGAATGAAGATGCTGGCCAACTTACTCCACAAATAAGTCAATTGATCTAGTTTATCTTTGACGAATTTTAGGACATTAGACCGATAAAAGTGTGATTGATTACCTAGTATTATTTTTAGACTGCTGTTGTCGATGCACTTGAAAGGATGGATTGAGAAACGCGATTTCTGGTTGATGAGTCTATGTAAAGTTCCAACTGATTCAAGAAGGATTTGTGATTTTGGAAATACTGTACAGTAGTCACTACGAAGAAATTATCTGAATCGAGGAAACGAAAATTATCATGACTTGGGATACTTCAAAATTCAACAGAACAATTTTGACCCGAAAATCTATTCTTTCATATATTCTATAATTTATATAATGTATAGAAAAAAATTTTTTTTTTTGATCCAACCATTGGTGATGTGAATACAGCGTGCACGTGTTAAAAGCGAATATTTTTCCAAGTCGAATTGGACGAGTGGCTTACCTTCACCCAATTTAAATGTAATCAGATTTCAGAAGATATTGCGCCTTAAATACTGTACCGACTTCTTCTTTCGTCTTCAGCAGTCAGAGACACTATGTGTGCTTCAACTTCTTTTCAACCTAATTGATTCCAGGAATTCCGACGATGTATAGTTTCTTATCATCGGTAAGAGTTGTTGTTCTGTCTGCCACACAAGGACGGCTTCCGTAATATAATTATCCGATACACTGTATGATTCATCGTTTTCGCATGTTTGCATGTGTCCATAATCCCATCATGATATTCTTCAGGAAAAAGAGGAAAGACCTCAAGAATTACGATGAACAAGGTAGACAATAATATGCATCGTATTTCTCTGATATATTTTTACGTAGGGATTCTGTGGCGTTCATCTAAATTCAACCGAAGTCCTTGTCTCAGCAACTCTTCCGGGAGTAATTTTTTGTTTACTTCTTTTTTTCACGGAAGTCTACAACTACCGGTTTTGTAAAGATATGGACGCATCAGACAAGCTCCTCACAGCAGCCTCTTCCACATTCCATATATAACGAGAACATGGATTGGGTCGAAGGACAAGGTTGGTGTTACCCTCGTAATACAAACCCGGTTCTATGCATAGCTCCGTTAACCCATCTGGATTCATCTTTGCTGCCCGGAAATGTCGCGAAACCTTCCCTGCATGAAACCCGTAAAAAAAAGGGGGACTTATTCGGTATGAGCAGTTCCGAGACGAATTTTTTTCATGTCGAGGTTTCTTCCATGCGGTGAGCATTCATCAAGATGTTCAATCTGACGTTAACTTTAACATTTCTGAGTGCGCTGTCATTTATTGATTCCTTCGTCAGGTCATTGGAGAATGAGCACCTGTATAGTTTCCGGTGAAATCTTCAAGTTACTCAAATTTCGTAATCATCATCAGAGTCACCAACTATGGATAAGCGTTTATACAAGCACGCAATTTTAGAAATGCATACGTGAGATTGTTCTTCTATTATTTAAAATTATGTTCGACAGATATACTGTATATGATATAGTGCTGTATGTTAAAAATTGAAATCAACACGATTAGGTTGACACATCTTTGTGCAGCATAATTTATCGGCACAAGGCCGTCGGTCTGCAAATTTATATGCCATTCAATTACCACCATGCTGATCACAAATTCAAGATTATATCCTTTGATCGCATCGAATGAGCCTAAAAGCTTCAATGAATCACCCAGAAATACAAGCGTGTTTGGAAGAAGCATACATTTCGAAAGTCCTGAAATTTTTTAAAAATTAGCGAACCATGTGTCATAATTTTCATTGTATTGCTGCGATGACTATGAATTCCATCGTGAACGTTTACAGAATGACGAAGGCGAAACTGCTGGTGACGAGGAGTCTAAATTCATTAGCTACAGTGAGTTGAGATGTCTTATTCAATCTTCGAGGTTATCTCCAGGTTAGAAGGTCAGTAAATGATAAAAATATATAATGTTATGTATTCCGTAGCTACCGAATACAGTATGGACTTTCCGAACGGTTCAGCAATTTGTTCAATACTGATAGGAGTGACACCTACTGATGCAAGATGAAATAGAACTTCAGCATTTTTTACTTCAAGTAGTGAAGACGCGACACGTCCAAAGGCTTCACAGCGGATTACCGATGGAAATATATCCGTGAAGGTGGCTTTTATACAACTTTTATGAAACACATAAACTCTACTATAAACGTAACATAAAATAAAGAATATGCTGAGCCAAAGATTTGGCAACAAAACGAAGTATAAAATTTGAGTACAGATGTACAGTACTCACCTCAGACATTTTTACTTCGTTGCCGAAATTCATCTATGATGGATATACATATCATAGTCCTGTGCTAGCTCTTATTGAGTTGTTGATTTCTATGAAGCTCCATTGAAGTTATAATACATGTGTTCTACTTCTTGGGAAGTGGAGACTCCTCAGTCCCCCGCCCGAATACAACCCCGGTTTCTCGAAGGCATTCTAAATCGATTCCACTTTAAATTTCACTTAATAATATCCTCCACAAATTTGATTTCATTCCTTCATCCCATCGCATGTATAATCAGATAAAAATCAAAGAAATTTCGATATTTTCATTGAAAGGACTCGAAAAATATTGTGAATCCGATTCGCCGGTAAAAAAAAAAATTAAGGCTGTTTCTATAGGGCAATCGAAGAAATGAAACCAGACAGTATATAGTTTCTTTATTTCGTCCGTTCAACGCAAAACATTTTGCGCATAAATTGGAACAAGAAACTGATCAACGCTCGTCAATGGTATACTGTATTTTGATGTTCAACGAATGCACAACGTTTCACGTGATGAATATCTAAACAAAATACAAGACTCAGGTTTTTCGCTGGACCAAACCCAATGAAAAAAAAAAAAAACCCCGAGTTCACCCAGTTCCCAAAATCTAAAACGTGAGTTCCCATTTAAATACCACACAACACATACAATTTTTCATTGAATTTCCAATTTTTAAATATTCATGAGGATGAAGTTCGAATAAAGGAAAACACACGCAAAGTATATACAGAGTTTTATCCTTAATAAAAACTGTAACATAAAAAATTGTTTAAAGATTGTCAGCACATTCACAGACTTTTAAAAATGTGATGAGCGACTTTTCGAAAAGGGAATGCAAAAAATGTGAGCAAAGAAAAGCCTCGAGATGGTTTCATCCTGCTAAATATTTGCTTGTGTAAAATGTATTGTGCTTTGTGTGAAGTACTTGAGAGTGGGGTTACACAGTACTGTACAGTAGTTGAATAATTAGCTTGCCATGTTTCCTTTGTTGCTCCTGAGAACGGGATAGACGATTTCCCCACACAGTCTCCACCTGTTTCTGCACATTTTTAAGTAATGAAACGTTTGAGGGAACTCTCAGGTTTTGGTAGAAATTTTTAATATAGAGGTATACGATCTTCAGCTTATTTACAAGTACTTAGAAAACACCCGTTATAAATGTCTCACGAACTGAATCCTGAGCAACAACGAAGACGAAAATAAATTTCCAATGCGCATGTAATTTACAAAAGGACCTCATCAAGGTAATGCGTATTTCTGTGTGGGAATAAAATACAATTCAGATTGCTTACAAAGGAATGCGTTACAATTTAAATATTTGCAAAAGCTGCACGCCATCAATAAGGAGCTTACAGCACTGGCGAAACTCGTGCAATAACCTGCAACTTCTGGACTCGAGTAAATTCAGATTGTTGCATTGTTTGGTTGTACATTAAATGTTTAATTAGAAAACTTGTTGAATAGTGAAGAGATTCACGATACATAGTTGAATGATATCGCTAATCTAGTTGTCATGAAACATTCATCATCAGCGAGGAAGGTGAAGTCATTCCGAGCCATATCATACTTCAACTCGAAACTAATTTGCTCACTAGGTTAAAAAATAAACTTATCAGCCTTACATTAATAAGCGTTACCCACATAGGCATGATCAGATGTTTTGGAATAAGTTCTGAAATTTGTAAAGGAATGCACGAATTTACTCGTGATCTACACGATACTCTTCCGTATCAACAAAGCGACTGATTAATTACAGAGCCAAACATTACCGCGTATACTCAAAAAAAAAAAAAAATGATAGGAAGAAGTCCCCCAAAAATGGAATAAAAATTGTTTTCAACTTCGAGAAATTCGAGATACAGAAAATTAGCGTGCACAATAAAACCACGCAAAATTTGATCTCCTTCAGCAAGAGAAAAATAAAAGCAAGTCGATCCTGCTAAATTCTGCCCAGATGGCGGAAAAATTCTTTTTGAGCAGGAGCAACAATGTAGCCTGTTCCGATCATGAATTTGAATCACAGAACGGCTGAATCACACATTCAAGGTCAATGGACTTAAAATTAAAACGAATACATTACTACGGATTTTCCATTAACTCACATATACACGTCCGTTATTCTCTACCCATGTCGAAGCTGGTGAATTGAGTTGAAAGCAACAGCTTTGCGGTGGACGAAAGAATTTGTTCACGATGGATTAACGCTAAACACTCTAGATGTCGCTCGAAGTAGATTCAAATACACATTCGAAATCGTACGGAAGAGTACCTGTCAGGCTGTCCTTCACAAAACTCTGAGCCAGTCGAGATAAAATACCACCTTTCTATACTTTAGACTTGCCTGTTTACCGAATACACTGCAGAGCAAGTCCTGAAAGTTACTGAGAAGTGAGATCTGGGAAAGTCCTGAAATTTCATGAAAAACGTGTGTGTCAAGAAGTACATGTAAAAGTAGTAGATATTTTTCGAAGTTTGTTCAATATTCTAATCCGGAAATAAGCTAACCTCATTATTCTCGTCTCTACAGATATTTCGGGAGAATTCAAGCGATTTAATGTAAATCGCTATCACCACTACTACGCTATATATTTTTACCCATATATACATGTACAGTATATCAAGCTGCACAGGATGGCCAAATAATTTTGCTATTTGCGAAGCTGTGAAATAACGTTTTACGTTCTCCGCATATATTCGACTATTGAGAAGTTTCAGGAACAATTATCTTTACACAGTAATTCTATGCGCATTTCTCATCATTTGAATTAAGGAGATATAAATGTTTACCATAATAATATTATCGTTCTTCATTGCTCAATTGCTGAGAAGATAAAAGATAAAACATGCGCGAACTAATGACAGCTTCGAAAGAAAATGAACCAGATGAACTTTATGAATGAGTATTGCTCGTGATAATTTTTTTGATGAAGCTATATATGTTCTGAGAATGGGCGAATTGGACACGTCTACGTAATCCCGAGCGTGTCCAAGTGGACAAATCACTGCATTCTACTTTAGAGGTCATACCGACGCCGTAATAATGCATATTTTTCTCGTTCCTTTGTTTTTAAACAAATTGCATATCTCAATATAAGTTGGGAAAATGAGACTAATTTTCAGCACCAGGTTCTATGCCAACCTTTCACATCTAAAAGTTAGGCAAGAATAAATTTTACAGCTTCGCTACGGATCCTCAGAGTTAATACAAATTCGATTGAAAATCTGAGATTCCCTTCCATAAAAAATTATATTTTAAACGCATGAAGTATGGGACATATATTCCTGAATGAAAGGACTGGAAGACTTTACAATACTTTCCTCAGATAATTAGAAAAAAATAGAGCCAAATATGTTCAACACGAATTCAGCGGTACATACATGCAAAAAATCGACTTGGAAAGTTTTCGGGGTATTGAAACCAGCATTTTTGCAGGAAAAAAAAAACTATGCAAAGGCAAAATTAAAGAACTTCTTGGCCTCACACTCATAGATAATTTAGTTGACAGGATGCTGATCTTGGAAGCAAGCGCATACGTATATTTGTCCAATTAATCACACATTTTATTTTGAAAAGCATCAAGTTACATTCAACTCTGGTCCTTCCTGAGTCTCCAGAATAAATGCCCTGATCCATATGGGGAAGTCTTGAAGTTGAAGATGCTCTTTTGCCATTTTTCTGCTGGAAATTTAGACAGCGATTGAACAAAGATCGAACATATGACTTAATTAGAGCTTTCTGTTTGCGAAATCCAACAGCATCGGCTTTGTGAAAAAAAAAATTCGAGTACATTCCGTACTTTGGAATCACATTCATCACATTTGAATCCCATTCATTGTGTGGATGTATAGGTCCTGATTATGTTTCATAAAGACGACCTGATCTGGCGCATAGACTTTGCTTTTAGTCAGATTAAAGAGCAAGAAAAGCCTGTGTAAAACAAAATTTAAGGTGATATACAAAGTCAGGGATTCTTCTCCTGAAGGTATGTTGATAAAAATCCGTTCCTTTTTTTTTTTTTTCTCATGGGGTTCCTTTCTGCCCTATACGAATATGACAAGCAGACACGCTTCTTAGCTGCTTTTCATCCGCTTCCTCTGCATGGCTCCCTTTTTTTCTGTGCTGATTTTCTGCGGAAGACCATCGTCTTTTGGCACGCAACAGGACCATTTTCGCTGCGGGAGCTGAAAGGTATTCCGCGTAGTGGCACTGTAACCATATTTCTTGAAATCGCAATGCTTCTTTCCTTCGAACCTGTATATTGTGCGTGGTTCAGAATTCGTCAGTATGATGTCAGTATTTTTTTTTAAGAATAAATTGCCTGAAAGATCATATCAGACTTGCTGAAACGATTATCGAATAACCCTTCGTCGACTTGTAGTTGTATCAGGGAAAATTGACGAGCTTCAAGAAACCTGAACTTTGAATTCCTCTTGACCAACAAACTCGCGGGCGATTATGAAATTTTCATCTGGTCAGAAAACATGTATGCTGCAAATATTTTAGCTTTACAGTGCGTAAGGTGTACTGTTTTGGTATAAAGTTTGAGTTGAAATTATCTGAAATAAATATGATGCTATGACTATACTTCAGTGCTCAGGTCAGCAAGTCAATAGGCCATGCGAAATGTGTGATACAGACGTGATGCAGATATCTTTAGGTTTTAACCTGGAGAGTGCCAATTTTATTTTTTTGAGAAAATAATTATTCGCAATGCATTGTGATTGCGTATGACTGCCATCGGGTCTTTGTATATAAAATATAAACGAGCATTCGATTGTTAGTACCTGCAAAATTTAGTGCATATAGAAGTTGAAAATAACTTGTTTATGTTTCAATGTAAATATGTTTCTCTCATATATAAAATAATTTTTCTTATATATATGTGAGAAACATTTTTTTAAATCTCGCTAGGGTAGACAGACTTGCTGAAACGATTATCGAATAACCCTTCGTCGACTTGTAGTTGTATCAGGGAAAATTGACGAGCTTCAAGAAACCTGAACTTTGAATTCCTCTTGACCAACAAACTCGCGGGCGATTATGACATTTTCACCTGGTCACAAAACATGTATGCTGCAAATATTTTAGCTTTACAGTGCGTAAGGTGTACTGTTTTGGTATACAGTTTGAGTTTAAATTATCCGAAATAAATATGATGCTATGACTATACTTCAGTGCTCAGGTCAGCAAGTCAATAGGCCATGCGAAATGTGTGATACAGACGTGATGCAGATATCTTTAGGTTTTAACCTCCTGGAGAGTGCCAATTTTATTTTTTTGAGAAAATAATTATTCGCAATGCATTGTGATTGCGTATGACTGCCATCGGGTCTTTGTATATAAAATATAAACGAGCATTCGATTGTTAGTACCTGCCTTTAAATCACGTATATCTTCAACTTTTATTGAACAAATACAAAGTTACATTTATACAAAGAGAGTATATATTTTATTAAAAAGAATATATATACACTCTTTGTAAAAAAATTTAGAGCGATCCCATCAATATATGAAAACTGCCTCTCGTCCATTAAGAGAATAATTCGAATTTTAGTACTTTTTCTCGCCAAATGCGCAAAAATAATTTTTGACGTCGTCGAAAATATGTATCCTTCCATATCCGGATGACGAATCACCCGTTTTTCTGTAAATAACAGCCAATCAAATATAAAGAAAATATTTACATCTATTCTCAAAACTACAGGGTTGATCAGATGCTCGATGTCGAGTTGCCACATTGTAAATGTTTTCCAGAATCTACAAATGCCCGTTTTTTTTAGATAAAAATTCGAAACGATTTCCGTTCCTGGAATAAAAATTAACAAAAAATGTGGTACTGTAATAGAAAAAATGAAAGTCGGACGCGATATAGCCTGACCATGGAGTCGTGTCTTATTGTGCAGTGATACAAGTTATAACCCGGGAATAACACCGATGGCAAGACTTTCACGGTTTTAGACTGGCAACCTTAAGACGAACTATGAACAAAGTTCTTATTAAGTTTAAAATTTTTTCACGTAAGCTTTACTACTCTGTAATAAAGGCCAAGAGTAGGGTTCCTTTCTGTTTTCTTCGTCAGAAAGATCATTTATCCTTGGTTCCTCCAAGTTCTTTGAGGAAAAAATGGGGGTTTCCGGGATTCCGGGGTGTAGGAAATGATGTCCATAATGCAAAGTCAGGAAGGGGTTTTTCTCTTGGCCTTTCTTTTTTTGTGAATTCGCGGGGAACTCACATTGAAAACCTCAGAACAAGATCATTTCTCCAGCGCGGAATGGCAACAGAAACTTCCATGGCGGTGTGGAAGAAAAGCGCAATGATTTTATTCTTGTATCAATTTTTGGGCGGTAAAATTCTGTAAAAATGAATCCCAAGGCGTCAAAACTTGCACAGATTGATGAAAATAAAAGCTGGAATTTTGTTGCTAATCTATTTTGCTGGTCTCTTATATGTAGTGCTATATGGAGGATTTGAAATGATCGCTTTTAAGAAAAATGCTTTTTTAATGTTATGAAAATTTCGTCGATCAGAAAAATTTGGCCATGACTTCACAAATATTTTCAAAGTTTTTTTCTTTCGTTTTGATCACTAGCGTATGTAAACGATCCAGTCACATCAATAAAAGAGCGAGAAAAGACCCATTTTCGTTCTTCGACCGGTGTTTATAATTAGCATTTTGATAAATATTAATATCTTGACACAACGTGTGAAGCTCACCAAGGCTTTCTTATGGACAAAAGAGATGGATTAAATTTGTCCCAGTTCCACAGAAGTCCTTGTCGGGGGCTGTCGATTAAAAGTGGCTAAAACTGGGCTTGGGGATACATCTCTATAATGCAGGAACAAGCGGTTTATATGACTTCAAATCGATTCTTTCCGATCGACATTTGTTCATTAGAATAAATTTTTGGATTGACGTTTCATGCGTGTATAAAGAAGTTGTTCGTATTCATTCAGCGCATACCAATAATAAACTATTATGTTGATGGAGGTAACAGAAATTCCGAATTGGGCATGTATGAATATTTCACGCTTCAAATGACTTGCGGGGACTTCTTTCATAACAAATTTTGATGAATGACCCAGTTGCACTTCCCTGCGATTATTTTGCAGCGTGGAATTTGGTTTGGTGATTTTCGAAAATTGTCACCCCGTCAATCGCAAACTTTCCAGGAACTGGAATGTGGTTATAATAGAGCAATGTATATATAATACGTAGTATATATATAGCGAATGAATATACTGTAATATGGTTTGGGTATAATATATAAGACGTAAACACAAGTTCGCAGAAACAAAATTTCACAAAATCACTCTCAATCGTTGAAAAATTAATGATGCAGAACATTTCCATGAAAATAATATAATGAAAAAAATAATTTTCATTATATTATGTATTTTGAAAATAATGATGCTTGCCTCATACGAATGCTTCATGAAAACACTCCATTCTTGAAACTGAAGAATAAGTTTCCGGCATTTTAAATTCATGAAATAAATTATTAAAAAATTAAATGATGCGGATGACGATCATTTACAAATACAATAATGTCAGTGGATTAACATGTTAAACAGCTAGTAGGGTCAGTATTGCAGCTAGTATTCGTTTATTATTATTTAAGATTAAAGGTTGATTTTCATTGATTCCCTACAAATGCCTTCGTCTCGCACCAATAGTGACGAATTACAGTACTTCTCAAATTTTACAAAACTCACCTTTCCGAAAAGCGTTTAAAAGTCGCACCAGCCCGATTACAACAGTGAATGATTACTTTAAAGTTTAAACGAACCCCCAGGCAAGGGCACCGTTAGCCTGGGGAAGGTTACTACTTACCTAACTTAATTCTCTTCACTGCAAATACTGACCCATATCTACGTACCAGGATCCCCCACCCTCAGAGCTTTAGCGGGATCTTGGACTTTTTTGGATCCGCTCTTCTCTTTGAGGGGTGGGTTGGGATTTGATTCAATGGGACAGTGAAGAGAATTAAGTTAGGTAAGTAGTAACCTTCCCCAGGCTAACGGTGCCCTTGCCTGGGGGTTCGTTACTACACCCTAACTAAATTCTCTTCACTGCGAATCTTTAGAATCGGATTCAAAAGTCCGAGATTATCNTTTTTCTCGCCAAATGCGCAAAAATAATTTTTGACGTCGTCGAAAATATGTATCCTTCCATATCCGGATGACGAATCACCCGTTTTTCTGTAAATAACAGCCAATCAAATATAAAGAAAATATTTACATCTATTCTCAAAATTACAGGGTTGATCAGATGCTCGATGTCGAGTTGCCACATTGTAAATGTTTTCCAGAATCTACAAATGCCCGTTTTTTTTAGATAAAAATTCGAAACGATTTCCGTTCCTGGAATAAAAATTAACAAAAAAAGTGGTACTGTAATAGAAAAAATGAAAGTCGGACGCGAGATAGCCTGACCATGGAGTCGTGTCTTATTGTGCAGTGATACAAGTTATAACCCGGGAATAACACCGATGGCAAGACTTTCACGGTTTTAGACTCCGTTGGAATTCTGCTTGATACTTGTTTCAAGAATAATTCAAATTTTAAAAAAGTGCATTCGAAATGATGAGACATTATTTCCGGTTCTCATCCCAAGGAAAGACAAAAGAAGCAGTCTTTCTAGTAGTATCCTTGGTTCCTCTAAGTTCTTTGAGGAAAAAATGGGGGTTTCCGGGATTCCGGGGTGTAGGAAATGATGTCCATAATGCAAAGTCAGGAAGGCGTTTTTCTCTTGGCCTTTCTTTTTTTGTGAATTCGCGGGGAACTCACATTGTAAACCTCAGAACAAGATCATTTCTCCAGCGCGGAATGGGAACAGAAACTTCCATGGTGGCGGTGTGGAAGAAAAGCGCAACGATTTTATTCTTGTATCAATTTTCGGGTGGTAAAATTCTGTAAAAATGAATCCCATGGCGTCAAAACTTGCACAGATTGATCAAAATGAAAGCTTGAATTTTTTGGCCCTTTTATTTTGCTGGTCTCTTATGTGTAGTGCTATCGATGATTTGAAATGATCGCTTTTAAGAAAAATGCTTTTTTAATGTTATGAAAATTTCGTCCATCAGAAAAATTTGGCCAAGACTTCACAAATAAGTTCAAAGTTTTTTTCTTTCGTTTTGATCACTCAGCCGGCGTATATAAACAATCCAATCACATAAATAAAAGAGCGAGAAAAGACCCATTTTCGTTCTTCGACCGGTGTTTATAATTAGCACTTCGATATATATATTAATATCTTGACACAATGTTTGAAGCTCACCAAGGCTTTCTTATGGACTAAAGAGATGGATTAAATTTGTCCCAGTTCCACAGAAGTCCTTGTCGGGGGCTGTCGATTAAAAGTGGCTAAAACGGGGCTCGGGGATACATCTCTATAATGCAGGAACAAGCGGTTTATATGACTTCAAATCGATTCTTTCCGATCGACAGTTGTTCATTAGAATACATTTTTGGATTGACGTTTCATGCGTGTATAAAGAAGTTGTTCGTATTCATTCAGCGCATACCAATAATAAACTATTATGTTGATGGAGGTAACAGAAATTCCGAATTGGGCATGTATGAATATTTCACGCTTCAAATGACTTGCGGGGACTTCTTTCATAACAAATTTTGATGAATGACCCAGTTGCACTTCCCTGCGATTATTTTGCAGCGTGGAATTTGGTTTGGTGATTTTCGAAAATTGTCACCCCGTCAATCGCAAACTTTCCAGGAACTGGAATGTGGTTATAATAGAGCAATGTATATATAATACGTAGTATATATATAGCGAATGAATATACTGTAATATGGTTTGGGTATAATATATAAGACGTAAACACAAGTTCGCAGAAACAAAATTTCACAAAATCACTCTCAATCGTTGAAAAATTAATGATGCAGAACATTTCCATGAAAATAATATAATGAAAAAAATAATTTTCATTATATTATGTATTTTGAAAATAATGATGCTTGCCTCATACGAATGCTTCATGAAAACACTCCATTCTTGAAACTGAAGAATAAGTTTCCGGCATTTTAAATTCATGAAATAAATTATTAAAAAATTAAATGATGCGGATGACGATCATTTACAAATACAATAATGTCAGTGGATTAACATGTTAAACAGCTAGTAGGGTCAGTATTGCAGCTAGTATTCGTTTATTATTATTTAAGATTAAAGGTTGATTTTCATTGATTCCCTACAAATGCCTTCGTCTCGCACCAATAGTGACGAATTACAGTACTTCTCAAATTTTACAAAACTCACCTTTCCGAAAAGCGTTTAAAAGTCGCACCAGCCCGATTACAACAGTGAATGATTACTTTAAAGTTTAAACTGATGAATATACGAGTACTGCAATTGCTTCGGTTGAGAAGGTAGAAAAAGGGGAGAGGTTTGGTGGAAATATTGTACGCGGAAAATGTATCTTGGCGGTCGATCCTGCAAAAAATACGAATACAGATTTAAAAGAATAATTGTCAATGCCGAAGAACGTACGGATGATTTTTTTAGATAATGGATTATTCTTGATTACTATTCAACAAAGTTCGTTGTGTCCTCGTGTCTTCTTGAACTTCGCGGAACTCGGAACAATCCCAATTGGGTTGTGGGTCTAAAGAATTATTCATACTGACGATCACCTATTGAACGATTCAAGACTCAGTAATGTCAAGTGATTTCGAAACTCTTTCTCCAGATGAAACCAGAAATTCAAGGTATGAAATTATTTTGTTTTTGATCTTCCAAGGCCACCAACAGGTGTGAGATTGTCGATGAGATCCAGACTCGTCTCCATTGAGGCTGCCTAAAAAATACTGAAATTGACTCTGATAATCATTATTATGAACACATTTTTATTAACTCGCTTTCTTGTCCATTTGCTTGTCCGGATCAAATTTTGCAACTCAAATTTTGCTCACTTCTCAACTAGCTAGCAAGCTGAAACTTTCAGGATCGCTTAGAAACTGATGACACTGCAATCTTTTGTGAAAAGAAAAATTATAAGAATATTTTTTTA
>CAJPEX010004012.1:0-22457 GCA_905338405.1 Notodromas monacha
ACACACACACAGCTTTTTGAATTCAAAATTCAGTACTCATCTGCACATGCTGGCACGTTTTCACATACGGATAAATGATCTGGAAATGTATCTTTCAATGTTTCGAATGGATCTACAGTATTTTGAACGTACTATAATTTGTATTTCCATACCAAAAGTAAGCCTTTTAAAGAATACCCTGTACATTAATGGGCTACTATACGTGTATATACTGTATATGATTTTCAGGCCAAATGGCTCTACCCTGAAAATGTTGGTTGTGAGATTCGAACACGTAGCCCTGGTTTTTCATTTGCCACAACAACACTACACTATATTCAAAACGGCCGCATATTTCGGATTATAATTTCCATTGAAAAATATTTCTGGTCAGAACTGTTACGTGTCGAAAATGACGAGATACAGTATGCACATTGGAAGTCTTACAGTTCGGGGGGAAGCAATTCTAGCAGTCAGCTGGTGAATACGAAAGCAAGCTTTCGATCCCCTTTTCCTGAATTGTGTACTGTATAACGCGAGGAATTTTTCAACTTGAATACACATAAGTATCATGAGAAATTCATCGCGTTTATGCGGAAAGTTTTTCAAATAAGCCTGGATCATGCCCTATACAGTATTATGGTCACTCTACATCGTCTACACATCATTCTGTCCTGAGTCCTCTCTTAATCAAGTTACTCCTCTTCATTATTATGAAGCTACAGTATATACAAGTATAGTGTGCAGCAGTAACTTCCTTCCAATCTTATTTCATTTTTCTTCAACGATTGATAATGAAGCCACAGCAGAGAAGTACGTGTACTTACTGCTGTATTTAGTTCGAGAAAGAAAAAAGAAAATCATAGCCCCAAGGTATGGGGGCAATAACTCGCAAAAATAATGATGTCTGCATTTTTGTCTACAATTTGCATGCATGTGAGCAGCCAGGATGTCACAATCTTGTGACGTCACATACTTACCCAACAATAACTCATTAAATCTAGCTGTACAGTATCTAGAAACTTGAAAACAACTACAGTACCATTGTTGAGCATGTTCATGCAATCTAATTACAAATTCGAATTCGAAAATAGCCTTTCCAGTCAATCAGGTGCAACTGCAGCAGACGAGGGGCACAAGTTCCTCAGCTTGATTTCATTTCCAGGGAGCAGTAATATACAGGACTGTGCAGGAAATCAAAGGAATCAATGTGATGTGATATTTCTGACACAATCATTCAGACTTTGCAAATTGTTGCCTGTTTTGACTAAGATTGAAAATAAATTGTCATTCTTGGTTTTTCGAATATAAATGCATGTGTGAAGCTATAAACCCCGCAGCTGATCACAATGTCCNGACCTGCTGCCAGTGCTGGTGCTCTTGCTCTTGCAGCAGGAGCAGTTGTTGTTGTTGTTGTTGTTGTTGCTGCTGTTGGTGCTGGTGCTGGAGAAGCAGCTGGCTCTGCATTTGCATCTGCTGCTGGTGCTGGTGCAGGGCCTCCTCTTGGGCCTGCAGGGCGTGTTTGTGCTCCTGGTAGAGGGCATTATTGTTGCTGCTGCTGATGCTGGACTCGTCGCCGAGCACAAACATCGGCACCGACTCCGACATGAAGACTTCGTCGTACTCTTCCGGCGCTTCGTGCGACGACATGTCGTCTTTCTAATCGAGTACTGTATTGTGTGTATGTTGCTGCTGTACACTGCTCCTCGGTCGTATGCTGATTCTTAGTGGGGTTTCGTTTCTTCCTTTTTTCCCTTTTTTATTTTTTGGATTTCAGTCTTCCGTTAGTCCAGAAACACACCAAGAACGACACGGGCTGCTGTTTGCCTGCTTTTGCACTCATAAATGCTATTTCCGAAAGAAAAAAACAAGACAAATAAGAGACCATGATGAGTGCGAATTAGTCAGTCGTCCATTTCAGCAATTGCTGCAAATTAGCACTGCACTAAAAACAGGAAAATATCGTACAACACTACACTCTCAACTTCAGTTTTCAATAAGTCGAGAAACCCGAAAACCACTCATGCATTTTTCAGTACATGAATAAAACCACAGCATGGTCAAGTGAATAAATCATATTTCCACCAAGCCTGGAGCAGCGTGTTCCAGAATGTTGATTGGCAGAATAGTTTATCAAGTATATCAGTGTTTTTATTTGAATTACTAAGAAACTATTCAAATTTCTACATAGATTGTGATTGAATTGAAGATGGTTTGTATTTAGTGTATTTACTTGAGTACCACAGGCCCTCAAATTGGGACGCACACAGGGGGTTTTCACTCGGAAATTTGGCTAAAATATTATCCCTGAGTAAGATGCGCACCCCAATTTTTAGTGAATCTAAAGGCACATAATTTTGAAAATAAGAACAAAAAATTTGACTTTAGGCATGCATTGAACAAAAATCTGATCAATTTTCAACTTTTTCAGCACAAAAAAGTTTTCTTGTTACATTTGTTCCAAATTTCTCCATTATAATAAGGCGTAATGCACACATAACTTCCTAAAACTTCTTGAAAAATTTGTACCTGCTTATGATGTGCACCCCTTTTTTTCTTCTGAAATTTGAGAAAAAAGGTGCATTGTGGTACTCAAGTAAATGCATATGCTCTAGTACAGTGTTCCCCAACCTTTTTGGGACTGCAGACAACAGAATTGCAAAAAATTTGCTGACCAATAAACTCCTCAGAATGGTTCTGTGAATCAGCAAAGTTTCATAATTTTTTTTGACACTTGAAAATGTTTGGTGAAAGACTTTTGGCAGGTATTCAAAAAGTTTTTTGCTTTTTGTGAAAAAAAATCAACACCAACCAAGCAACTATACAATATAGGGAAATTTCTTCCAAAAATTAGAAAAGTGGCCGTGAATAAGAAATGTTTCTCAGAATGAGAAAATCAAAGGAAATTATTTCAGAATGCAAAAATTGGTCTGAGCTGTTGGTTGGGAGAAAAGCCAACTTTAATTTTTTCATCAGATACTTTCAACTCTGCAATTGTCTTTGCAACATTTTGGATAAAGATAACGAACTTCAGAGCTACTTTTGATAAATTCATTGTGGTGCAGGGAATTTCCTGCGGACCTGCAAAAATCTGGTTGTGGAAGACTACAGTACTTTAATAGACAAGGCTTTCAGATGCATTGTTAAAAGGCTTAAAAATGCCTGGGTTCATTGAAGCTGAATCGTTTGGAATTAATCGACGACAGTCTTCAATATCTCCTTGAGAAGGCCTCCAATTTGTAATCGTAGGTGCCAAAATCATCAAAATTATTTCAGATTTGAAAGAAATTTGGGAATTTAACAGTCTATGAAACATGATTTATCACTAGGAGCGCGTCCAACACTTTGAAAATATTGAAAGGAAACTTTGTCCATGTACAACCTCTCGAGGAAATTCTGACCAATCCACGTAGCGTCAATGTGTCTCACTCAATTATGATTTTGCACAAGTACTATTCTAAGCTTTTTTTTCTCTCGTGTTTCACCTTCAAACGCGGTTTTGGACGCACCGTTTTGAGACACGCGTTCAACTGCTCGCTGCCACGTGAAATTTTACGGGGATCTTTTGAAAATGTTTCTCCAAATAGAACAGCCGAACATGCAGTATTTCAGGATGAGAAGGAAGACTCTCCTTCCTCGCCAATATTTTAAAATAAAAATAAAAAAGACACCTACCCTTTGACCATTCGAAACGCACCACACTCTTTGAAACTATTTAAATTCCAGAAATGACAGTGGGAAAGGAAAAGGTTTCACGCCTCCGGAATCACCAATGAGAAAATGAATTAATTCATAATGACAAGATGAAACACCTCGGAGAAAGGATGTTATGTCTATACTGATTAGGAAAAAGAAAGACCCAACTGCCCAGCTGGATACTATACAGTACACAGTACAGTACACTACTCTATTCTGATCATACTTGTCCTGTTAATGTTCCTCGATCCGAAAGGGTTCACACAGTCAATCTTTATGTTTTTTTCCAACGAACGAGATGAGGTGCTGGCACTATATATATATATCTGTATACACGACGATATACTGATGACACGTGCGGCAATTAATGCAATACATGCTCGATGATCGCATGACTTGAAACTGATGAAGCACCGGTTCGGGAAAGAATGAATAAATGAGAGACCCCCCCTGCAGCACACGGACAGTAGTACAGTAAGACTTAGTACTGTATATACATGATGCCGGCGAGGATTCGACGATGATCGGGCACATCCCGCACACGAGAAACCAGGTCGACGAATGCGAGGAATGTCGGCATCGTCGGCGACCCGGGCCACACTTTTCCCCTCGATTGGACGCGAACGTCGCGTCGATATCGTCGAGCGTGATGACGATCAAAACTCGGCGTCGACACTGACCGACTCGACTCGACTCGACTCGAAGGCAAGGAGGATCTCGACACCAGGGGGCTTCCGATGACGCGCCTCTTCGGGCCTCAACGGACGCCGTCCACCAAGCAAGCAACCACAGCGCTGACACGCGTCGTGGGGCTGCTCCAAACTCGGCACACATTCGGCCGAGTCGTGGATTGAATTGCCTTGCAAAAGCCCGGGCTTTTGCCCATCAAATTGGGCGAAATAAACATTCAACCAAACAGTGCGCGTTCATGATTGATGGACTGACTGAAGGGTGATCCGCTGTACTCCAATCTCGTCACAATCACATGAGAAAAAAATCGCTGCTTTCGAAAAAATTTTGAGAAATGATGATAGAAATAATGGAAAGATTAATTAGACGACTTGCATTTTTTTAAAAGAAGCAGGCGAGCAAAGACGCTCTTTCCCCATTATAATTGCCAAAAACTGAAATACTGTTTTCATTATCGGTTTGTTTGCAAACCTATTATTACACTAACTGCACTGTGCAACTTATGACGATGTATTAATACAGTACCGGAAATTAAACCGGAAATAGTGAAGCTCATTATTCCTGTCCCAAGAGGATATTTTCGCATCTTACAGTTCAAACGCTGTCTTTTACCGAGTATGATGTGATGTGAGTTGCTTTTTCCATCAAAGGAAAAAAAAAAATCAAAAGGCGCGGGAGCTAAAACATACGTAAAAATTGGTCAAAATATATGTGTTGTTTTTGCACCTCGATCCAAATATAACGTAGTTTCGCACTAATAACTGCACAACATTTATTTGAAGGATGCTGTTGGCGTAGGTTGTCGATCGTGTCGCACGTTGCTGTTGTTTCTTTCTCATTTTCTTCGAGTACATTACAGTAGAGTATTTTATTTTCAAGTATTGGTTTTGCTTCCCTTTTCGAAAGGACCCTGAAATGAGACACTCTGCGGCGATGGAGAGCCGGGGTATCGCTCATTAAAAAGTCCCCCTTTACCTCTTCATTTTTTCTCGGGCCACGACGAAAAAACAAAAAAATAATAATAAAAATAATAAAAAAAATATGACGAGGGGAATCGTTTCCGGCGCCAATTAGAAGCCAGAGGCAAGGGGCGGTCATGTCTCGCCTTGGTCATCTCTCGAGGCGAGGCGAGATTTTTATTCCGTGTAAGGTCAAACGAGGGATGGTTGGGATTCGGATGGTTCCCGTCATCGTGGGAAGCCCTAATGAAGTTTGGCTTCCCATATATACTGTACTGTACTGTACTGTACTGAATAATATGCTGCCGATGACGAACCTGTACCGACTGACCGAGTTCCCGGGATGCCTCATGATGCTCGTCGATCCCCTGGATTTCCGAAGCCCATTTCTTCCTCTCGATCGTCGTCGGGGTCGTCATGCTGGAGGTGCATTTGCAAAGCCAAACAAAAAAACAAAAAAAAAGAAGCTGATTCTTCCCTCTCTCCGTGTCTCTCTCTCTCTCTCCCTCTCGGATGCTGCATGATATGGGCAACGTATACCAAGAGATCAGATGAAATGCCAGCTTATTGTGTATAGTACAGTACTGTGCCATTCCTAGAGCTGCATGCTTGGGGAAATGTTTGATACTGCTCGCGCAAGGTTGCTGCATTCCATCGAATTATTCTTGCCGAATTCGCCAGCAGCAGTACCATGATCATGATTATTCCAAGGAATTGCCCCCATTCCGCAAATAAAAAGAGAGTCATCTCGAACAAAATCTTTAGCTTTTGCCTCAATAAAATAAAGCGCAGCATTGCATTTTGTTCTTCATTCAGTAGAATCTGGTTAGAACGAATTTTTCTGCGTAAAAACTTCTTATCAAGTCCGGCCTGCGGCCTATACAGAATGATACAAGCAGTACAGTATACTGTACACCGGTATACCAGTCCCCAACCTGTGGTCCGCAGACCGGCGCTTGTCAACAGAAGTTTTTCATCAGTTCCAAAGACGTTTCCAGAATAATACATTTATCCAGAATATCAATGAATTATATTAATTTTTGCTAAAATTTTGAGAAAATTGATACGCATATAAATGCATATATTTTTTTATCTCTTGGGTCAAGAAAATAATGGCCAACAGGCCACAGAAAGTTTCTTATGGACATTCAATGGGAAAAGCCTTGGACTTGGGGGGGGGGGGGTTTAATGTATCGTTTCTACGAGGATTCAGATGGGGACCCGAAAAAAATTGACTCAGGGGGGTATTTGACTTAGGGAGGTTTGAGTTGTCAAGGTTCACGTGTATGTCATACTGAAAAATCTTTCTTCGAGCCCAGCTTCCACATCTTTGATGACATTCATAAAGCTGCTTCATATTGGCACTTAACTTAATTTTTTTTCTTTCAAAAAGTAGAAACTTTTAGAAACCTGGCATGAAGTCTTTCAAGCAAATCTTTTAAGAATCTGCAAAAACGGCATAAAAATGTGCCTGTCCACAGAACATTTTTTGGAATTTATTGGTCCACAGAACCAGGAAATGTTGGACACAAACATGTCACACAAAACAAATAAATAAATACCCCAAGGCCGGATTCTTCCACCGATGCTAGTTACATAAGTAAGGTGAGGCAAGTGCATGAGGACGCGTGATTCACGTGGAATACGGGATTCGGCCGGATTAATTGGCCACTCGTCACCGCGGAATGTGTTCCCAATCGAGTTTGTTTGAGCCGTCAGCCCACGTCAGGAATGCGAAAAATCGCAATTAACCAGGCTCGGATGAGTTCATACACGATCCTTAAGAGCGAAGGAAACAGTGGATGACACGATCACAAGAATAACCTGCAGCCGAAAGGTCAGCCCCTTTCTCGGCGTGGATGATGAAAATAAGCCGTTTCACTCCGTCCCCATTAGCCATAAATCATTCGGGGCATCATCACAACGATTCGTATCACACAAGGCAGATACATGAATATAATGCATCGACTATGACAAAGAAAAGAAAAGAAAAAAAAACAAAAAAAACCAAAAAGAAAAGAAAAGAAAAGAGAAAAGATAAAAAAAAGGCTCCTTGGGTTGCGGTGAACCCGCGCGCGATCGAAGGCTGTGAGAAGAACAGCGATCACTCAAGAAGGTTGCACGGATTTAGTCCATGATTGAACATGCTAAAAAATAATTAGTTCGGAACCCAAGCTCCGAAACTGGGGCAATTTCCGACTCCGAGTAATAAATAAATGCGCAGGAAATTAAGCGAATTAAGAAACGCGGCTGATGCAACCGATTTCTTGCTCGCGTTCCTCAATGCAGTGTAAACAAAAAATTACATTTTTGGAAATAGGAATGAAATTCGAAACTTGCCCTTGGCCCGGAAATTCCTGCGGAAGAAAAATGCGTGAAAAGCAGGTTGAGAGACGAAATCTTCTCATCTATAAAAGATAAGTTTTCCTTGATGAGAAACAAGCACAGTGCATGTAAATATTAACTGATGCAATCATAATAGTGAAAAACTGAAGAAAAATCAGTCTTTAGTCAGTCATGTTGCTCTCACGAATTTTGGCTTGGAATGAATTCAGAAATTTCAGAAATAGTTACAATGACCTTCCTAGAATCTAATTTCCTCTAAATTACTGTACTTTGAGCAGTTCTGCACGAGCAACGAATTTCAAAAGATTTGCTGCTCACAATGCAATACATCCTTCGTTTCTTCATATCATGACATTCTTAGTCTGAACTCTGTAACATGGGCGTCGACCGCAAAAAGAAGTACCCGCCGTACTGTACTGTATATACTGCGTATATAGTGTCGCATTTCTCGCGGAAATCATCCATCAAGAGACAATATGATATTGAATAGTTTCACGAAGTACTCCCGACGATAAGTCGAAAATGTGAATTTTCACCGACACATACAAAATTGGCTCAGTATATAATTTATCCGCATGACAGGAATTTTCACGTAATAACTGTCAACACTGTTCCTCGCTGTACCTCACTTCACTGTTGAACTCTGTGCATTTCGAAAGATTGTGAGTCCAGAAAGAATTTAAAATCGTTCAGCACGCTGATAATAATTAATTGCAGTTGAATGATTCAGGAAATTCGTCGGGTTTCGTTAATCTCAGTCAAGATTGTGCGGTGCAATGAAATTCATTTCTCTGATGACGCGTTTTCGTCCTGCATGTACAATATGTTCGCCTATTACATTATGGTGAGGAATTTACTTGACTTTCGCTACAATGTTCACGGAAACGAACAGACGCAGCCAAAATCAATCAGAGCGGGTGTTTCTCTGCGTCGATCTGTTGTCTCTGTCACAACTTTTGTTCAGATTTCTTGGTATTATTGGATGAGTCAGGCGGGGTGGATTATATATACTGTACATAATCCTGCAAATATTTTTCAATTATTTCAGGAATGCTTTGCCTATTAAGAACTTGATTTCACATGTGAACATCATCCCAGAAAATTGGCTCTTTTGCTGAGAAACATTGCAATAATTTTGGAAAGGGAAAATGTGTGATCTTCTGAACATGAACGGGCAGGATATTATGAGTTGAATTGATGAATGCTGAACTTCAAAGCAAGGGCACATTTGCCCGATTGTTCACTCGCTTTTTTTCTTGATAAGCATAATTTACAATAGTATTTCTCGTTTATTCCCTTATTGGTCCTGTCCAGTTGAAAGATTGGCATGATACAGTACTTGAGTTAAACTCTTTTTGTTGCTTGTGAAAAATGACCCATGAGAGGAACTTAGTACCAATTCAGTGGACTGATGTCAAACGAGAACCAGAACACCTTGCTGCACCCTCAATTACTGTCTCTGAGCACTGCACAAGGTGTTTCTAATATCTAGTTTCCAGACGATTTAATGTCCTGTTACCTAAGGTATTCTTGTTTCCTCAATATACCCAAAGTTTGATTCTCTTTGTACACCTGGACCACAAAAAAAGAACAGCGCTGGGTAACGCAAGTTATAGCAGTGACAAGCTTCTGTCCAAAAAAAAAAAGAATCAGGGACAATGCCAAAGATATTTCTTGTGTATGCGGCAAAAAAATGCTAGAAGATTCAATCCATAATTGCAAAAAAATGTTCACCTGCACCAAAAGAAGTCGAGGCACTAAATTTGAAGTCTTTTCAAACAAAAATGTAAAAACGTGTGTTTTTAGAGCTAAGGTTGGATTGTTGGTTGCAGGCAGTCATGTGCTTGAGCACACGTCCCAGCATACCCCAAGTTTTGCAACCAAAACTTCTAAAAATATTTTGTCAAGAAGGTCACACACAAATCCTGTCACAATAATAAAGGTCCTTTAAAACGCGTTTTAAACGGTTCTAACGTGTTCTGGTTCTTTTTTTTCTTTGTATCTGAGGAGTTTGAAGGTACCAAAGACCTTTAAGTTGGACCGGGAGAACAACCGAGAAAGAAACAAGAGCCTGTCATTCCTGAACGCATTTCTGGCTCAAAATTCTTTTCACTTCCACCCAAAATTATATGCATTGTGTCCTACCCCCTATCACTTTTGTTTTATACAGTCTTTCAAACATGTCTTGTGTCTATTAATGCAATTTCTGACAAAAAGTTGAAATATAAAGGTAATTTTAGTTTAAAAAAAAAAGACCTTGCTTAATTAAAAAAATGTTACATTGGAATTCCCTTTATCCCAAAGTTGAATGCTGCCGGGGTACAATACTGTAAGTAGGACCTTGCCTAACTACTGCATTCTACTCCCGGGTGACATATTTAAAGGGATACTAGAAGCTTGACGTTTTCAACTTCAAATAATAGGGAGAAATGTCACATTATAAGCAAAAAATTGTCAAACGAATCCCGCAGAAATCACAAAAAATAAAAAACTAGTTTAGAATAGCTCGAGTTGAAGAGTAGCCTTGTTAAAGTACCTTTGAGTGAAAAAAGTAAGGAATTTCATATCTACAGGGTACGTATTTTTATACATTTTAAAAGTTAATTTCCAGTGGCAAAATTGTGCCAATATCTTTTCGGATTAGGATTTCATGCTTCCAAAAAATTTGCTCGTAAATTGACAAATGTTTCCGCATTATCGACGCACCAATGATAGAGAAAATCCGATCACGTCAATTTTGAAATGTGTGCCTTCAAACTCAAAAATCGTAACCTCTGAACTTTTTATGCCATTTGATGAACCACAAAAACATACAACTAGTGAAAATTTGCATCAAAATTTTTCAGACACTCCGTCGCAATGAGACATCATGCAAAATCAAATCTAAAAAGCACACATGAATTTAGGGAGAAATACAGTTGGACGATATTTTCTGATTTTCCCTGCACTGTGTAACGAATTTGTTTTTGTCCAATAGGGAATCTCTAAAACGAAATTCTCTCTACAACGCATTTCTTTTTGTCCCTTAGATTCCGTCGTAATAAAGAGAGTCCACCTAAAATATAAATCACGGTGGCCGACTTTTTTTTCATCATCCATGGCAGAAAAATAACGTGAGCAGACCATTTTCTTGAAATTGAATAAGATTTGAAATGTTTCGGATCATTGTTCGGAAGCATCGCATCATCGTAAGTGTCCCACTTCTCCGCGGAAAAAAAAAATTAAAAATCGGACATCATACGAGAATTCAACATAACGCATATAACCACAGAATAAATTACAAGAACTACAGATCTATTTTTCATTTGGTTATTTTTCTTACGTTAGCTTCACGCGTTCAGGAGATATCGGTCCACAGTTCATTTTAAATCCGTTGCCCGGTCTTCAAACCACCTCACCCGAGATTCATTCAGCTAGATCTAAGTTATTCTTCCGTTTGAATCAGGATGACAACCTTTACACATCACAAAATGCGGAAGAGTGACGAGCAAAGAAGCCATATGGAAAAAAGCGGAAATATTACACGCAAGCGCGGAGCAACCGGACAACGACTGCCGGTGCGACGTCGCAGTTGCGCAACTTCGAAGTTTTCAAGCAAATCCCCCCTCAGATCAAACGTTACACAACAATAAAACTAAAATAACAAAATCGCAAAACTCCAAACCATCGTCTCTTTCTTGTGGCGTATTATGAGTGCTTTTCCAAGTCACCGACACGGAAACAGCTGGAGAACCCCCATGGAAAACACACACAGAGAGAGAGATAGAGAGGAGAGACAAAAGGCACGAATTACCCGTCAAACTCCGGCAGAAAAACGACTTCACACTGGCGTAATGCACAGGAAGAAGATAGAAAAAAAAAGGCGTGTACAGCACAGTATCTACGTCCACACTCGGCGTTCCGCCAACCAACACTAGACTTCTTCCCATGTAAAACTTGCTGCATCGCACTGCTTTCTTTCCTTCCTTCCTTCCTTCCTTCCAACGTTTCGGGGCAAACGAAATCCTTTTGCGAACCCCGGATGTGGCATGCGAACAGGGCAAAAGCGGTCCTGTGTGGGTTCTAGACTCGTCCGCGTGACCCGCAATCGCAAGGGGGAACAAAGAAGTTTGTGCTCACGTAATGCAACAAAAAAAAAATGTTGAAGGAAAGGAAATCGGACGTCAAATATAATGCCCAGGATCTCTGTCTCTTCTTCCTGTCATTCACACTTGGGTCTTCTTCGGGCTGAAAATCCACCATCTTGGCGGGTGAACTGGAAACCAGTGAAACGTAACCGCACGCACAGAGGAGTTGACCGATGCTCTCCGATTTGATTTAATTCAAGATTTGAGTTTTAAAAACTTGAACTTCACAACTTGTTCAGTTTGATTGAAGAAACGTAAATGCCCAAGATAATCTCTCAAGAAGTTGGCAAATTATTTTCAAGAGCCAGAAGCAGTCAAAGATGCTTCAAAGATCTGCTCAACAAAAAATCATGAAATCAATCAAAGCCAGTTTCGTGTAACAATTGGCACATCAATCTGCTCGAATAACCCATAGGAGGTGCTGAACTAAATTGTTATCGAATATTTCATTTTTAAACAAACCCATTCCTACGTCTTCTGAGACCAGCTCTTTTCATCAGTTCCTAAATTTGATGGAGCTCTTTCGAGATCCGTTCTGAGACCAGACTCCCATTCCAACGTCACGTCAGATTCAACACGAACATGATATACAATATAATAATCCGCACCCAATCGAGACAATCCTCAATTTTAAAAAGTATATCGCACAAATATACTGTACTTATTTATTCAATGTTAACGTACATGCGATAAGCACCGTCCAGGATCATTCTCAAGAACGAACAATGCGCTTTGTTTCAATGTCGTGCTCATTTGAATACTGTACTGTACACTTCTTAGGGACACTCCTTGCGCCACGATTTTCAACGAATAATCCTGCGAGAAAAGCATTATACACGGTGGTCCAGCGATTTCGCGACCAGCTTTAAAAAAAAACAATTCTTCATGAACCAGGAATAATTTCAAATATACTGTAAATTTAGCCGCATGCGATAAATAAATCCAATCGCCATCGGACGGCTCTTATCACGGTATTTTCGCGCATCGTTTCAAGTTAACATCGTCATTGGCAAAAATGGAGTGAAAAATCGACGCATGGACCCATGGCCGAAGAACACGTCATTCGAACTACAATGCCTCAAAAAATATTAACTATGCTGGACACTCGACGTTTCTTTCAAATGCACTCCCTTTTCACTGACAATAAAATGGCACAGTCCTTTGCATGTTGAAGCCGGTTTAAAATTTTTGGAACACTCACCGTATCAGGAAAAGCGTCACGCAGAGAATCGTGCGAAAGGAACTCCACAAAACCTTTCGGATCACTTTTTTACTCGGGTCGTTTTTTTTTTAATGACGTGTTGAGACGTCACTTCGAACCCGTTGTGGCCCCCAGGCGATATCGTGTTTCCGAAGCATCTGATCCACGATTTTCTTCTAAATTATCGGGAATGCAAGGTCAGAAATGACCCCAATAACGACCAGGGAATCACACTCACTCGCATATACAATATAACACACAGTTTGCTTCATTAACATATAATTAAGAAATCAGGGTGCGTCTCATTTAAGATACAATAATAAATTACATTTTATGGAGACTTGAGACTGCGGGAGATGGAGAACAAGATTACTTTGGTTCTGGTCAATACAAATCCTTCACTACAAGTCGAGCATAAAATTCAACTGAAAAATTAAGGCTAAAATATTCATTCCAAAGGCAGAAGAATTATTATCTTGATGTTTTGTCGGAAGTTGTCAAAAATATCAAAACGGCATCAGGACCACGAGAGGAATAAACCTTCTCATACTACAAAGCGGGAATCAAATGTAAGAAAAATATATCTTAAATTCGCAGGCAACAAATTTTATATAGTTTTTTGAGACTCAAAAAAATGTAGGAGCGCCTTTTAATCGACGTAACCATCACACATTCCGATAAATCAGGTTTGACAAGCAATAAAAAATATAAAAGCGATCTGGTACACAGAGAAAAATGCATTTTACGACAAAGACATCAACTCCGATGCCTTGGAAGTTATTTATTTTCTGGAACGAATTAATTTTTTTACAATGTAACCTTAAGGGAAATAGGGTTTCAACTTACGACGGCCCCATGTTATGACATTCATCCTGGAACGGATTGATGACGTAAGATGAGGGCCCACTGTACTGTACATAATCCTGCAGATATTTTTCAATTATTTCAGGAATGCTTTGCCTATTATGAACTTGATTTCACATGTGAACATCATCCCAGAAAAATGGCTCTTTTGCTGAGAAACATTGCAATAATTTTGGAAAGGGAAAATGTGTGATCTTCTGAACATGAACGGGCAGGATATTATGAGTTGAATTGATGAATGCTGAACTTCAAAGCAGCCCGTGTAAACGGGCTAACAAGTGAGCGAAAAAAAGAACTATTCGTATTAAATGTTATCATAAAGAGCAAATAAGGGAATAACCAGGACAGGTCAACTTTCTAACCGTACTATGTCATGAACTCAATCAGTACATAAGTTTGACAAAAAAGTCTTCAGGACGGGGAGATCTTCGATAGGGATTTTAGAATGGGACTAACGAGAAATTTGGCATTTTCATAGATTGGTTAACAAGGTCAATCCAAAAGTTTTCTTAACAGTATGACACAAAGACCAGAACCACAAGAAAAGCAATGCCAGTAAGAAGGACGCCTCATTTACATTTGGAGTGTTTTTGTTTTCTGGTGTTCAAAATCGCTTTTCATGTTTTCAACGGGCATCTTAGGATTTGGGAATACTTTATACTGTATAATGTGCAGTGAGACCACCACATGCGGACACCTTGACCTGCAGACAATTTGACATAAGTACATATATTTTCTCATTAAAAAAACTGATAAAAAAGGACCCAACATGAGGACACTGACTTGACATAGGGACATTTTGTGATGAAATTGCAAATGAGTTTCAGGCCAAATTAAAAGAAACAGATATTCCCAACCCTAAAATTGATGTACACACCAATTTACCATCCCTTTAGCTCATTTAAAAAATTGCCTCCAACATAGATGGACTTCCTTCTCTTTGTTTCACTTGAATGTTATTTTTCACAAACAAATATTTTTGCTGTGGGGAAAATGGGAAATCATAGATGAGGATATTCTGGGCCTAAACTTGCTTCTTAATGAGTTTACAGCTTGCTGAACTTTGAGGCAGGGGTTCATTATTAAATTAGTCCTTCATTTCATTTAAAAATGCATAAAATAATTTGATTTGTAGAATTTCTCTTTCATATTTCAAGGGAATAATGACCAGAAGGCCTCAGAAAGGTCAACTTATGGTGGTTTGAGAGAAAACTACTTTGAGTTAGGGAGGTTTTTAATAAATTACTTCTATCGGAATCCAGACAGGGACTTGAAAAAAATTCAAGTTAGGGAGGTATTTGACTTGGGGAGGTTCAACTTAGCAAGGTTCACCTGTATAATGTAAGTCTGAGGAAAAATGAGACTTAACTTAGGGACACTCTTGATGCACCAATTATGTCCACATCTTGAGGTCTCACTGTATATCATGTGTGTGCTTGTGTTCTTCTGAAATGGAGATTTCTTGCTGGTACTGTACTTGAATTCCATTGGCAGGCTATCAAAGACAAATATTTTCTGGGGCATATTCAAGTTGTCAATGACTCCAGCAGATGGTTTTTAATGGAGTATTTAATGCTTATATCATTAGGAAAGATTTTTTTTTTCAAAATAAATGAGTTGTTGCTAATGATGGCAACTTATCAGAGGGCATTTTCACTGGGTTTGACAGCAGGTTGATTTTTGAAAAGCGTTTCAATTAGGATCCCCAATATTTCAAAGTCTGTAGCTGCATATATGGGAAAACACGCGGAAGATGAAAGAAATCACTGTCAATTCTCTCAGATATGAGTTGAAATTGTGCTTGTAAAAGCCATCCAGTGATGAAAGATATACAGGGTGAAAAGAAAAATGTGTGAACTAGTTTATTGCTTAACCAATGTCTTGGGTTTGTCGTAAATGAGGTGATTTTCTACTTGCAAGTTGTCATTCTCGATTCCGGTGATTTTTTCATTCATTTTGGGGATTTCCTCCTGAGGGTACGTGAATTATATACAAGTTCAAAAAGAGCGCGAAAGAAATTCTCCACTTTCGGAGCACCAAATAGGAATGTTGTCCATTTCACTCCAATGAATTAAACACCATGAGAAAGAAAACAAAAAAAAAACACCTGAGCACTGCTGCCCATTACGAGAGAATCGAAGCTTGGGAACTCTGGCACACGGGCCTTGAATTAACTAGCGTCAACACGGGTAAATCGGGCTGCGATCGCTGTCCAATCTCCATCTTAACAAGCACTGGGGAATCCGGAACGAAAGTGGAAACGGTCGGCGGAATCGCGGAGCATTTTTTTTTTTTTTTTCATCCATCACTTATTTTTGTATTACAGCATCAAAATGCTGTTAATTTGTCTCAAGTTGTGTCCTGAAATTCGTCTCCCCTCAGCAGCAGGAAGGTCACGAGCAACAGCAAGCTCTATATACATGCTGCTGGCGTCCATCACGAGCACATTTCGATAACGTACACGAGTCATTATTGACGAGGGAAACAAGCCACGGCAGGAAGGAAGGAAGGAAGGAACACGCAAGCAGGGATTTTTCTGGTCCATGAAAATTCGAGGAATTCCGAAAGCGCCGAGGGAGATTGGAAGAGGAGGGGGGGGGAATGACACAGTGAAGCTGAGATCAATTTACCGTTTTATTATCACCCCCCTTGTTTGCCTCCGCCCGTGTGTGTATAGTGAGTGACGTGGGATCCGTTGTCCTTCCTCTCAGCATCACAGACATGGGGCCCGCGTGCGTGGGCGTGCGTTCAAAGCCTCGTTACGGGTTTTACAGCCAGGGAACTACTGTGTGTATGTGTGTGTGTGAGCATGCCGACTTTGGGTTTTATGGCCTAATTCTTTCCCAAAAGCAACCTGATTTGTCCTGCCTGGGTGATATGCTCTGAACAACGGCTTCAAAACCGTCCCCCGCTTCCTTCCTTGCTTTTCCTTCTTTTTTCTTCTTCCGTAATTTCAAGGACTTGTCCTCCCCACCCGACTTCTCAAGTTCGCTATCGATGCTGCGGCAGAGGGGCCCGTTACACTTGGAACTACAGTCGAACCTTCATAAGCTGCCACCATTTGTTTTCAGGCTTCTGTTGACCATTCAACCTAGTAATGGCAGTTCATCAGAAACAGCTAGAATAATTTGGGAAATAAGTATGCAGTCCAAGCTCACTGCACGTTAGATTTCAAGAGATTGGCGAAAAAAAAATTCGGTAGTTTTAAACTTATAAGGAAGTTTTGAGTTAAAAAAAAAACCAGCATATTTGTTGTAAGAAACATGAAAGAATTGCAGAAAATTAGAAATGGTGAAACTGTATTCTGGACCTCAAGTTGTTTCTTGAATGTTTCAAGAGGATGCTGCATTTCAAGGCTGGGGTTCATTCGCCCAACTATAGTCTTTCACTTCCTCTCAAAACACATCAAGTTACTTTTTTTTATTGCTTCTCTCTTCCCTGTGCAAAGAAAGACCTCAGAAAATTTCAGTTTTGGCAGTTTTTAGGGTAAAGTCTTTGAGGTAGCAAGGGTTTCAATCCAATGCTTCAAAGGGAATTCAGGTTGGGACTGAAGAGAAAACTGTAGCATCAGAAAGGTGTTCGACTCAGAATAAGTGCCACCAATTTCAATGGGAGGTTCAAGATATTCAGGTTCAACTGTGACATTGAATATATTTCTTGTTCTTCTAGAAAAACAATGAAAATAACTGTGTAAATTATGTCTAGTTCCCAAAAAGTGAATTATCCTGTCTTTGTGTTTGTGCGTTTTTTTTAATGGATACCTCTCAGGCTCTCACAGAAACTTGAATCTTATTTGCAGGTAAACATCCATCAAAGACAAAATAATTGTCCATTAGCCCGGTTGAGTAGTCAATACTTTTTGCCAATAACATCCTGACTTATTTTCCTATGCTGTCGTCATCAAGAAAGATTTGTTATTCAAAATAAACTGACATTTGCCCGAGATGGCGGCTTAAAGATGCGCGCACTAAAAGGGGTTGACAGTAGTTGGAACCGGTGCAGGGATGACACACCGGAAGTTCATGGTCAACACTTACCCGCGAGTCTTCAAACGTTTTCGTTTGCAGTGACGTTTCCGAAAATCTATAATCACTGACAAATCTCCACAAACACTCGATTACCTCGTCTGTCGGAAAAATCAAATCATGGCTATTCTGACGTCGACGTACAATAACAAACGACGTCCTGCATTGTAAAAGTCAAACAAACCCTACCGTCTTCGAACAGGAAAACCTAATTGCATCATTGGAACTGCCTCCCGAAATGATACATTTACTCTATGAGCTTCGTGGCAATTTTCGTTTAGGACAAGAGCAACAAAAGTATGCACATACAATCAACGTGGAAATGCACCACCATTGTTACTATTGTACCTTCCCTTTCTGTGTGAAAAGGGGATAACTATGCTCCCATCCAAATCTTCGAAGGACGATTATTATTTTTAATTGAAATGCCGCATTAATTACATTCTCCATCCTAAAATTATTTATCCTGAGGTCCAAAATTTATGCACAGGATTTTGATAGCAATTTTATTGGTTTACCCCAATTGCAAGTGAATTTACAAGCACTGCAAAAAATTAATGTGCTATCAAAAACAAAATTTCTTGCCAAAATTTCCCATTGCCCAATTGAAATTGCAACCATTTGCAATTTTGTTTGCACTTGCAAATTGGGTTCCTTGCCGCACAATTAACAACCCTAATCTGCACGCATATTGTGCACATTTATACACATTTTTAAAAGTTGATTTTGGCATTGCAAACTGCATTCAACACTCTCTTGTTTGCTGGTTTATTGCAGCATGTAATTCAAATAATGTCTGTATTGCTATCCAGACTAAGGGATTATGGCCGTGAACAAGAAAATTTCCTGCTTCCTCTACTGTCTGAAAGTCAGTGACAAATGTTTTTTCTCAAATATAATCCATTCAACCTTTCATAAGTGGAGATTAAAATCGATCAGAGCAGATGGAAGTTCTTAATTTAACTTTGAAGATTGATTCTTCCGGTAGGTGGCATCACGCCGAAATAATTTTTTTTTTCTGGAAAAAGTACTCTCAATTTTTAAAAAATTTCTAAGAAAGGTGCTTGTCAAACAATATTGTGTTAAAGACTTTAATTTAAAAAATGAATTTTAAAGTGATTTTAAATTTTTAAGGGTATATATATGCCTGTGGTTTTCAATAAAAATCCTCCTGTTCAATTGAGAGGAAAACAAAGAAATTCTTGTCATGTACTTCGCCCATTTTTCAACATCGATGAGGATTTTTGTGACAGTGCACTGTACAATATTCGTTGGCTCTTGAAAAATGTTTCTTTCAAGAACCTTCCACAGAGAATTATATGTTCAGGTGGAATTGGTGGCACTTCTCTGGGGTAACACTTGATCCAATAACAACTGCAGTCATGGTTCTTCTAGGATGTAGTCATAATTCAACCTTTTGGTATGGCTTTCATTCAAAGTCCAATTTTTTAAAAATTATCATTTCTGGTTTGCATGACGTAACTGCTGTCTAAGATAAGATGAGATTTGTCATAACTCTATGTACAAATATTTGACAGATCAACATCTTTCCTTCTTTCTTGTTGTACGAAACGGCATTCTACTTCGTTTGCTCTTGTCTTATCAGCGTTCAATTTCACGGGCAAAACGAGCCTCACTTGTTTTCTAATTTTTTTGACAAGGTTTGCAGGGGGAAATATGGATGATCATTGAATGTGTTCAGCGCAGATTACATGGAAGCATTTTCAAAAATACTACAGGTGGGCTCTCTGTACATCAAAATTCAAGGGACCAAAAGTTATTTGCATAGAGAATTTTGTCGTATACTACTGTACCTCTATAATATGGGGAGAGAAACCCATCTGATGGAATCAATTTTTATGCTGAGAAAATCTTTTTTTTTCTTGACAAAAACATTGTAGAGAATCTCCCTGTATTTTATTGCAGTACTTCCCCGCACAAGATAATTTTACGGCTGCCCAGCAGTTTCTGCGTTCTGGTCTCATTATTCTGCTGAGTCTAAAGTTTTGGCCATGTCATGAAGACAGTTATGGGGGCAGAAATAATGTACAGTGCTTACACGGCGACAATTAGAACTGAGGTCATGTTGCTTTCATGTTATCAACAACCGAAAGCAGATTGCCAGCAAGAAGATGTAATTTTTGTTGAAGACCCCAGAAACGTATTGTCGGCAGGAATGGGCGGAATATACTGCCGCAGAAAAGCTGGATGCTGTAGCTAAGGGTGTAGCTGAGCCTGTCAAAACGCATTACAGTATCATGTCTCACTTACAAATTACGATATAAACGTGTGCAGGATTTGTGCTTCGAGTCTCAATTTCCATTTCGTCCCAGCACTGCTGGGGAAGCTTTTGAAGAGTCGTCTTTTCGTCGTTGATCGGAGAACATGCTATCATCCGTGGAATTAAAATTGCAATGATGAATCAGCATCAGGCGTCTGATGATTGATCCAAAATTCCCCCAATCGAGAAGGGCTCGAGCGTGACGCCAGTGTGGAAAAGGCATGTGCACTGTTTTGTCCGTCGGTGATCCCAGGAACGGTTTTGCGCGTCAAGTACGGTTCAATGGGGGCAATTGAGCGATAAATGGCAATAAAAAGGCATCCGCTGTCGAGGAGAACGGTGAACGCACGCACGCATGCAACGCTGATTTCGGTACCTTTCCGAAAAGCCGAGAGCGGCCAAATGTGTCAAGGGCAGACGTCATTAAGAATGAATCCCCTCCTTTATCTCGCTAATTACCCGGAGGACCGTTAATATGAAGCGTGTTTCTGCTCCGCCGTTTTGCTTTCTCATCATCCGGCGTTCTGACCCGCCTTTTATTTTTACGAATTTTCAAGGAGAAATAAGTAAATGGCCGGCGAAGAAAGCCCAGCGAGCGCGATTTATTTTAAGGGAGTCACGGTTGACGGCATTCAGTCTACTTTTCATGTCGAAATCTCCGAGTTCGATCATTCATTCACCCGCAGTCCGAAGGACGTGATTGACCTGAATCTAGGGGATTGCAGCATCACCACCACCATCAGGAGCAGCAATCAGTTGATTGCACCTTTTCCTTCCATTATAGTGGACGGATATAATGCCGAATGGACGAACGAATGACAACTTCAGTTTATTCACGCAACCAACTGCCAGAATAGAACTACATTTGGGTTTTAAATTGCATACCTATTCACGGGGGGCACTTCATACAGTTGAGACTCATTATACAAACCTGAAAATCCCCAAGTCAACTATTACCTCAACCCTGTATATGAATCTTTTTCTTTCTTTTCTTTTTTTTTTACCCCGGTCTCCAGCATTCCCTGATAGAAAGAATACAGTCAGACCTCAATTTAGTGCATGCCCTGAATTGGTGCCATCCTCAGAGAGTGCCACAAATTTCCCTGGCACAAATCTCCCTTATTAATGTTGCCCTATCTTAATTCCCAATTTAGTGCCAAACTGCCGACTCACTTTGTGCCACAAAGAATCTTGGCAATGTTTAAAAATTAGGCCAAAATTGAATTAATCATAGCATTTTAAAAATGTCACTCTGGGTCATAAGACTTATAACTAAGAATCACATCCCCATTCTGCTCACAAAAGCTCAAGATAATTGTGAACAATTTATTTCTGATCTTACAATTTATGTAGAATACTTATTGTTACACAATGCCCTCCTTTTAAGTGAAAACATGCAAAATTGAAGCTTTCGAGGAGACATGGGTGATTCCTTCTTGATGAATGAATGAATGAACAGAATACTTTATTTGCCGCTTTTCAGCGTTCACAAGGTTCACTGAAGATTTCTTGATGATGACACGTGATATACTACTGGCTAAAATGCATGCAAAACCTTGAGAAACAGCTCTGATATTTTACTAGACAAAATATGATTAGAATCTATTATATCAATCCTCAATACATATTTTGAAATATTGTACAACATAAAGCAGACGAGCCTTGCAGGTTCAATTATATTTTTTGGCATTCTCTCCTATAAATCATTCAGACTCGTAACTCCAAGTGCCTGCTCATAACCCCATCAAACCGCGTAAAGCAAATACTTTGCTGTATAAACTAGCCCAGTAATTCAACTAGTGCATCAAGTCGATAGCTTTAGACTAAGGCTTTTACGAATATTTCAAGGGATTTCCGGTTTTTGCTCACCAGGTGATTACCCATATTTTCAACTAAGACCATTTTATCCATGAATTATCCCTGAAATTATTTAACAGCCTGTGTTGAGAATCATTGGAATTCAGTTCAACTGTTGATGCAATGGGTAGAGATGGAAGTCATATACAAAAATATAAAATTCATTGAAGTTACACTGAAATGGAAGTATTAATGTATACAATTTCATGCATGTAGCACGTGTTTCTATAGATATCAATGAAGGAATGAATAAACTGTTGTCGTAAATTAGTTTATTTTAGATCTTCCACAATCTTCCAAATCCGGACGTCTCTGGATTTTCCAATTGTACAACTTACCGTCGCAAGTTATGTTCTTAACTAAATTAGACAACTCCTTGAGAGGAGATTTCTTGATCCTTGTTACCGGGCAAAGTAAATTCAACTCCTCTTT
>CAJPEX010004013.1:7681-24646 GCA_905338405.1 Notodromas monacha
ACCATATAAAACCCCCCCCCCCCCCCCCCGAGAGATTCGCTATACCCATCAAAAATGGTTTCTCTGCCACGACATTTTCTTCATTTCGTTTGAATTTCGCTGCAGAGCGGGACCAGAAAAAAATGGAGACTACAATGCTGTATACAGTTGCCTAATTCTTGATTCGATTCATTATTTCTAGATCAGGTCAATAAATTGTATTGTGCTGAACGACCATTTCACAATAAATAATACTATCACATAGGTTCTAATGTATTTCAGTCACTCTGGTACCATTGATTCAATCGTAGCTACGACTGTCGTAGATAATATAGTAAATGTCAATATAAATTGCGAGTTCGAGTGCCTACGACAGTACCACATCCACCTTGTTGGCGCTGCAAAGACACGGATCAAATAACTGCACATGAACTAGGCAAGGAAATATTGCAGCAATTTAAATCCTTGACAACTTTTCCAGAGTGGACAGGCGCCACGGAGCCAGTTGGGGGCCGTCTGCATTCGGGGACAGACAATAACGAAACCCGAGGCGAATCAACCCGACGACCTCGGATGAGAAACCTCCGCAAGACACGAATACTTTCAATTCAACAGACCCGATGCAGTGTTCTATAAATGAAATAAAAAGCAGTTCAAGTCCACTTCCCAGTAGGGGAATCGAAACAAAAAACGAGTTTGCGACCCAAACTTCATGCTAAAATCCGTGCCGGTGGAGGAGAGCGTCACTGAAACCAGGGCCCTTCCAACTGGAGCCAGAAAAAAAAAAACAGCGTCAGGGAAACTCTTAGCCAGGAGAAGTTAAGACTGGCATTTCTGGGTTTGGTTTATTTCGAGGAAGGAAATTAAAAAGTCAACGGATTGAAGAATGAAGAAACCGCTTGTCGGCATCTCTGGCATAGGTCAACTTCGTTTGCATCAGCATAATTGATTCACATAATGCAGGGCTGGATTCCAATCTTAAGAAATAGCCTCTGACAGCAATTAAAGTTCCTTTTCCTGATCAAGACACGAGACTGGATTAATTTTAAACAACAATAATAATCTTATTCGCATTCTTTTCGTTGACTCGCTTTTCCAGTTCACAAATAATTCTGAACTTTCTTGATAATATCAGAGAAAAATTATTGAAAGAGTTCTGAAAGTAGATACTCAACGTACTTCACCGACGAGTAAAATGATTATTTTTTAGATCAAAAATAATTAAAATGATTATTTTTTAGATCAAAAATAAAACTTGCTGTCTTGGATGGATTTCTGAGTAAGAAAGAGTTTTTTCTTTCGATGCACCAGCTCAGACAGGTCGAATATTCATGCTGCACAGACACATAAAAAAAAGGTAGAAACAACATGCTAAAAAAGCATCTCAAAATATCTTCATTTATCCCCGGATTGAACCCACGACCTAACTCATGTGATGCGGCCTTCACTCCACTGCACCACAGGCGGCGTTGTGATTTATTTCTCGCTATTTCACCAGCAAGAGAGCATCTTCTAGGATTTTTAGACATTTTCCTTTCGTTATTATTTCATCAAAAACAGAAAACAATAACGTCGGAATGATATGAATAAAATTTTCTCCGTTTTTTTTTTTTTTAAAGACCAAGTTAGGTATCGATGAAAATCCGGAAAGTTTTTTCGAAAATGACGGATGAAAAAAGGTTTTCTATTGAGAAAATGAAAACTGATGTTACCCATCTATTTCTGTACATCAGAGAGAAAATAATCAAGGAATTCTGAATTTCCAAATCCTCATGCACGTCAGACCAAGTTTCACATGAGACGAAAGAGTGCCCCTTTAACAGTTTATAAAATTTTCCATTGCACTTGCCGAATAAATAATATAGTTTTGCTTCCTTCTCAAAATTAAATTAAATCCTGCATCGAAACATCGAGTTCCAATTCGGCAAACAACCATCGGGATTTCGTACTGCAATTGGTTTCCACTCTCAATGTTCCCGCGCAAAAAGTTCGGTCTAGCATCCAAGTCATTGACTTTCTATTCGTGTAGCTGTTCAAGTATTTCTGGCAATGTTTAGAAATCGCATCAGCAAGAAGTTAATAAAGGAAACATTCGCAGATTTCAGTGAAATGCAACGTGCAACGATCCAAAACAATCCCGGAAACTGCGCAAATAACCCGTGAAATCGGGCGAAAAAGAAAATAAAAAACCTGGTGCAACATTCAACTTGGTGTTCGGGAATCCGGATTTTTGATCTTCCTTTCATTCGCCTGACGATGATGAAACCAAAGAGGCTTTTCCAAAGCTTTCAAAATACCCCCTGAGGTTATTGCGAAAAACTTTAAAGGATGTATTTTGCTAAACCGATTCCAGTACATTTTACACCTGTTACGGAATTCCTATCCTCCAGGTTTGAGGCACTGACATGAACCAGAAAAAAGGGAATTAAAATTCCTGAGGGAAATGTCTAGGATAATTGTAGTCTTCAGCATATTTAGGAGATACTTTTTCTTCAGCAACAGTCCCAAGATTGGGCCTTCCTCTTTTTCTCCCGTGGCCAACAATTAATTCCTCTTCTACGAAAGTTACTTAAAAAGAAAAAAAGCATGCGTCTTCAAAGACGCATTTCGGTCGACTGTGAAAGCATTTTGAAACACCCCTCGAACACTAAACAGGAAGAGAAAAATTGCGGAAACGATTTACCGGTCCCTGACTTCCGACTTCAGAGAAAAGTTTCTCAGGGTTTACACGTTGCGCAAGTTTCTTCGTGTGGGAAAAAATCTCAGACAGACAGACAGGAAGAAACTTTGAATGGATGCGTTGAATAAAGGGACCATCAAACAAAAAAATACCACGAGGAAAGTTGTGAGATTTTATCCACTTGTGAAACGTCATTTTACGTCGTCATTTTGAAAATACTTCATTGCGCAACAAATGTTCAGATGGTGGAGAAAACTTCAAC
This sequence comes from Notodromas monacha, assembly GCA_905338405.1. Lineage (NCBI taxonomy): Eukaryota > Metazoa > Arthropoda > Ostracoda > Podocopida > Cyprididae > Notodromas > Notodromas monacha. The sequence goes on from CAJPEX010004013.1 coordinate 10,603, forward strand.
TACCTCAAGCTGGCTCGGATTTGGAATGTTCAATGTGCTTGATTTGTCTGTGAAACAGTTTCCTCTACACCACAGCGGCATTCCTCTTACAACGAATTACTTCCTGATTTCTAAAGGCATTTTAATAAAGTGCGATCAATTATCTTTCAGTCCTTGACCATCATTATCTAGAGAAAAAGTATACGCATATAATTAAACTGGACTGGGAATAACGTACATTTTTCACTTTCTGAGCAAGCAAATCATGGTTACGCTTTTCAAAAAATTCTTTAGACTGACGAGAGAATGTCAATAAGAGAAATTTTTGTAAATTTAAGGCTAGTTGGACCCAACTTGAATGAATTTCCGGAAGTTCAAGAAACCAGCTCATCATAGAAAACATTCTCCAGAAACGTCCTTTTCAAGCTGCTCATTATTTTCTATTTCATGATAAATAAAACCACTTCGTTGCCGTTGAAGGAGTTTCTACTTGTTCTTAAAAAAAACTAAAATTTTGTTGACAATCCGCAGTTTTCGTACAAATAGAAAGTGGCAGGCTATAAAGGATTACAGCTGTTATCATGCGAAAAAGGAAAATTTCGATTAGAACTGAATTTCCATTCTTTCTGCATTGGCTGTGAAAACTATGGCAGACATGCTTCTCGATTGTCTAAAAATTGGTAAAGCAGAACCTGAAAATATCTGCCTGCTGATTTTTATTTTCTTTTTTTTTGTGCGCAACTCTTGTGCACTCGAAGAGACAAGACACGTTTTAGATCTAAAAAAACGCCTACTTTCAATTGAAACCCTTTCAAATAAAGGAGGCTTTTCAAGGCAGAATTATCGAAAAAAAAACCCCAGTAGTTAATTCATGCCTAGACGCGTTACGCGTACTGTATTTCCAAAAATTCTGAACTGAGGCTTCTAGAAAATAAAATTACAGGAGAACTGCCTCTGTTACTAGTCTTGAATCTCTCTAATCTCTCGTGGATCCATTTGAACAGCTGCATTGTTCTCGGAAACCAGCGTGGTTGGGAACGTTCAGCTGGCGAGCCAATGAACCCTCACACAAGGCGAGCTGGAACAAAAAGCTCGAAAAATCGAGATCCGAAATTTTCGCACGCGAAGAAAGCAACTGACGCTGACAAAAAAAAAACATTATACATACAATATATACATATACATGTTCCCGCAGACTAGGAACACAATTCATCAAGTGCCGTGTAATTCATGGAAAGATAAACCAAGAGAAACAAAGACGCATTGTTACGGAACGCCAGACCCTTAATTGACTTGGTTTGACCGCTTTAACGGTGGCGAAGATTAAATTTTTTTCTCACTATACTTGGTTCCCGGGAAAAAATCGTGACATGATTCTAAGGTATTCAAATGTAGTGCCAACATATCATCGTATTTTTTTTCTCAAAATCGTAATTTATTCAGGACGTAATTTATTCATTGAAGCATTAAAAGTAGATGAAGCACCGAACATGCATCAAATAGAGCGTCTAGGCTAAGGTTTAGACAAAACAAAGCACATTCGTTCGGCGCACAATGAATCCGGAATTTGCATAATCAAATTCACATCGGGATTTGTATATTTTCTTTCAAATATTTTTGGGAGGATGGNCTGTTCAAGTATTTCTGGCAATGTTTAGAAATCGCATCAGCAAGAAGTTAATAAAGGAAACATTCGCAGATTTCAGTGAAATGCAACGTGCAACGATCCAAAACAATCCCGGAAACTGCGCAAATAAACCGTGAAATCAGGCAAAAAAGAAAATAAAAAACCTGGTGCAACATTCAACTTGGTGTTCGGGAATCCAGATTTTTGATCTTCCTTTCATTCGCCTGACGATGATGAAACCAAAGAGGCTTTTCCAAAGCTTTCAAAATACCCCCTGAGGTTATTGCGAAAAACTTTAAGGGATGTATTTTGCTAAACCGATTCCAGTACATTTTACACCTGTTACGGAATTCCTATCCTCCAGGTTTGAGGCACTGACATGAACCAGAAAAAAAGGAATTAAAATTCCTGAGGGAAATGTCTAGGATAATTGCAGTCTTCAGCATATTTAGGAGATACTTTTTCTTCAGCAACAGTCCCAAGATTGGGCCTTCCTCTTTTTCTCCCGTGGCCAACAATGCATTCCTCTTCTACGAAAGTTACTTAAAAAGAAAAAAAGCATGCGTCTTCAAAGACGCATTTCGGTCGACTGTGAAAACATTTGGAACACCCCTCGAACACCAAACAGGAAGAAAAAAATTGCGGAAACGATTTTCCGGTCCCTGACTTCCGACTTCAGAGAAAAGTTTCTCAGGGTTTACCCGTTGCGCAAGTTTCTTCGTGTGGGAAAAAATCTCAGACAGACAGGAAGAAACTTTGAATGGATGCGTTAAATAAAGGGACCATCAAACAAAAAAATACCACGAGGAAAGTTGTGAGATTTTATCCACTTGCGAAACGTCATTTTACGTCGTCATTTTGAAAATACTTCATTGCGCAACAAATGTTCAGATGGTGGAGAAAACTTCAACTACCTCAAGCTGGCTCGGATTTGGAATGTTCAATGTGCTTGATTTGTCTGTGAAACAGTTTCCTCTACACCACAGCGACATTCCTCTTACAACGAATGACTTCCTGATTTCTACAGGCATTTTAATAAAGTGCGATCAATTATCTTTCGGTCCTTGACCATCATTATCTAGAGAAAAAGTATACGCATATAATTAAACTGGACTGGGAATAATGCACACTCTTCACTTTCTAAACAAGTAAATCATGGTTACGCTTTAAAAAAAAAAAGTCTTTAGACTGACGAGAGAATGCCAATAAGTGAAATTTTTGTAAATTTAAGGCTAATTGGAGCCAATTTGAATGAATTTCCGGAAGTTCAAGAAACCAGCTAATCCCAGAAAACATTCTCCAGAAACGTCATTTTCAAGCTGCTCATTATTTTCTATTTTATGATAAAATAAAACCACTTCGTTGCGGTTGAATCAGTTTCTACTTGTTCTTCAAAAAACTAAAATTGTGTTGACAATCGGCAGTTTTCGTCCAAATAGAAAGTGGCAGGCTATAAAGGATTACAGCTGTTATCATGCGAAAAAGGAAAATTTCGATTAAAACTGAATTTCCATTCTTTCTGCATTGACTGTGAAAACTATGGCAGAGATGCTTCTCGATTGTCTAAAAATTGGTCAAGCACAACCTGAAAATATCTGCTTGCTGATTTTTATTTGTAGTTTTTTGCGCGCAACTCTTGTGCATTTGAAGAGACAAGACACGTTTTAGATCTCAAAGCACTCCTACTTTCAATTTAAACCCTTTAAAAAAAAGGAGGCTTTTCAAGGCGGGATTATCGAAAGAACCCCAGTCGTTGATTCATGCCTAGACGCGTTACGCGTACAGTATTTCCAAAAATTCTGAACTGAGGCTTTTAGAAAATAAAATTACAGGAGAACTGCCTCTGTTACTAGTCTTGAATCTCTCTAATCTCTCGTGGATCCATTTGAACAGCTGCATTGTTCTCGGAAAACCAGCGTGGTTGGGAACGTTCAGGTGGCGAGCCAATGAACCCTCACACAAGGCGAGCTGGAACAAAAAGCTCGAAAAATCGCGATCCGAAATTTTCGCACGCGAAGAAAGCAACTGACGCTGACAAAAAAAACATTAAACAGTACATACAATATATACATATACATGTTCCCGCAGACTAGGAACACAATTCATCAAGTGCCGTGTAATTCATGGAAAGATAAACCAAGAGAAACAAAGACGCATTGTTACGGAACGCCAGACCCTTAAATACATACAATATATACATATACATGTTCCCGCAGACTAGGAACACAATTCATCAAGTGCCGTGTAATTCATGGAAAGATAAACCAAGAGAAACAAAGACGCATTGTTACGGAACGCCAGACCCTTAATTGACTTGGTTTGACCGCTTTAACGGTGGCGAAGATTAAATTTTTTTCTCACTATACTTGGTTCCCGGGAAAAAATCGTGACATGATTCTAAGGTATTCAAATGTAGTGCCAACATATCATCGTATTTTTTTTCTCAAAATCGTAATTTATTCAGGACGTAATTTATTCATTGAAGCATTAAAAGTAGATGAAGCACCGAACATGCATCAAATAGAGCGTCTAGGCTAAGGTTTAGACAAAACAAAGCACATTCGTTCGGCGCACAATGAATCCGGAATTTGCATAATCAAATTCACATCGGGATTTGTATATTTTCTTTCAAATATTTTTGGGAGGATGGTGAGGAGAAAATATAGACCGATTTTCTTCAAGACACTTGAATACTGTATATCCATCAACCAGAGACGAGAATATTCGATAACACGGACCTTTTTTTCCCCAGCCGAAGGTCTTGAGGTGAATGAACGGGAGACAGACGTTTCCTCGTTGATCCGGAAATGAACGCATTCAAGGAGCATTTTATTAAAAGTATTTGCTCGGAAAATCCCCCAGATCGATAAAATAAGCATGCTGAATAGAATCTGGTTTGTTCCGGGTCATTAAAATCCAGGTGTTCCATGGGAAAAAGTATCAATCGATGATTCATCGCAGAAAACAAGTGACCCATTTAGAAATACGCATATATTCGGGAGTACGAACCAGAAAAAAAGGGTGATTTATTTTCCTTCGATCATCCCATTGCCGAATGATTGCAAAAAAGTTTTCCGCATGCCATTTTGACAAAGACGTGTAGGAAATTTGCAATTGACTCAGACAACCAAGCAATATCACTGAAGGAAAATTCACAATTCAATAATGTCATTCGAAGTAAATTAAGGGTCACCCGAGTAGGACAACAACAATAGGAACAGCTTCAATGGCCGTTGTTGAGCATGCGGAAATTTATTCGAAAGCTTTTTTTTTCAAGTGTAGGTGCGTTCATAGCGATGAAACTAAAACTGGAATTTGTACATCATACAAACAATTTCAAAAATTCTGTACACCATATTAAAGTTTCAAATTGATGCAATCTCCGTTTCAGCGGCGGCGATATTTTCGAAATTATATTTTCCCCGAACAAACTACTGATTATTTATGGCTATTTATTCATCCAATAAATTACATACTGTATTTGAAGAAGTCAAAAATTCAAACGAAACTACTCCTACTCGTTCATTGAGAACGTTGGAACCAGGACAAATTTTTAAATCAAACTTGAAAATTTTTAATAATCGCTCAAATAAAATTTTTAAAAAGGCCTGACAGAGATATGACGACGAAGTACCTTATTTAAATACAGATTTGAAATGTTCATCATAATGCATTTGATTTCCGGCGACAAATTATTCATTCGCGTATTTTCTTTCAGCAAAACGTTCCAGCAAAAAAACCAACGAGGCCCTCATTTGATTTTTTTTTACAAAAAAAAATACGCACGCAGTGGGACTATAAACATTTTAAATCGGTAGCCATGCACAAATTAACAAGATCTGATGACACATTAGAACCGCTTAAAAGCTGAATTGAGAGTTTAGAAACGCACGAATGTTTGTTCCATTCAGATATTTCTTTTTTTTTTTATTTGAAGCTGAAACTTTTTCGGTACTGTTCCAGTGGGGAGAGAAACATAATCGGTTCCCGGTTGCTTTCATTATCCATGGACAAATTTTCAAGCAGTCACGAGAATTTGCAAGCATTGGAGAAATATATGCAAAACTTTCCAATCCTTTCTCTCTGTTTCTCTCTGAAAAAAAAATTGGAATAAGCGCCAACAGCATATTACTCACCAGGAGAGACAATCAAAAGAAAATGAAAACGAGAAGGTGCTACCGACCGAAATCACTGTTAATGCAAAGAAAGCATGCAATGCATTCACGACACCCACTCGTAATTAGTTTTTGGGGGTTGGCTCCGTCGTGCAATTCAGTAAATTGCGAATTCGTTTCCTTTCGTTAATTTGGAAAGTATATTTGACTTCGTCCCGAAAATCGTCATGCCATGGTGAAGTCAACACCGGAAAGATTTCAACAAGGCCCCTTTCTTGATGCTCATTTGGAGAAACGCTTTCGACGGGCATTTCACGGTCGAATTTGAACGAGAAAGTACAATATTTTAAATGCCGCATTAAAATGTTGCGGCTAACGCAGATTCTATAAAATTTGACCACCAATTAATCAATGCAGAATGTGCGTTTAAATGTCACCCAAAATCTTAAAAAAATCGTAGTCCAGTCTTCGAAATAGGAAAATCGGAATGATGTTTCCAAAAATTGGTCAGCTATCATTTCCAACAAGATTAAATCTTTACTCCTAGAAATTCAACAATGATAAATACAGTACAGTATCTGTACCCTGTTTTTCCGAATATGCTTGATTTTATAATTTATTCATGATCCGTATTATAAAATCGGTCGAATGTCAATTGCAATTAGTTTAAATTAATCATTGGTAATTTTATTAGAATAAAATCAGTCTGAATTTCAAGTGAGTGCAAATACACAATTAAAAACATACTGTATTTGATTCGGCAGCTCTTCTTAATATAAAATGAAGAGGCATGGTATATCTTCTCAACTGCAAATTTTAAATAAGTGATCACGCTCATTTATGGGCTACAATTCAAATAGACAGTAACTTGTGTAAGTGTTCATCAAACGTTTGTATAGGCTATCGCGACAATTTTTATTTCTAGTCCAATTTCGGAATCGGTTGCTTTCTCCTAAAACTTGCGAAAGGGGGGAAAGAAAACCATCAAAGTCGAATTAAACTTGTTGGTTCTAATTTAAATTGAACCTAACCAGACTCAATTTCAACTGAACCACGGCACCTCGCAAATTTCAACGAAATTAATTAAATATGAGGGGAAGAAAAGAACCCAACTCCCGTTTTCCTCCGCATTGGTCCACCAGGTTCGAAGAAAAAACAAAATCAAGGAAAATAGTTTTCTGAAAGGCATTCTTGAGCTTAGACAACTGAAGTAATTTCGAAAACAGAGAATGGTCCCCATAGTCACGGCAGCGTGCGACGAACGATTTGCCACAATGAAAGCGCAGCAGCAGCAGTCGGCGTAACGGTACGAGCTCGACGACGCGTTGCGACGAAATAATTTTCGCCTTTTTTTTTTCCAATCAATGTTCTTTGATGCGAATAAAAGTAAGAGCATAACGAACTGCACGGGACGCATGAAACAGTTTCTGCGAAAAATGGCAGTTGAATTATTGCATTCATACTTCAACGGTTCTTGCTGACGGATAACGCGCAAGTCAAGTTATTCAGAAAATTCATGGCAATACTTTCGTCGTTCCTGTCTATGAAATTTTGCGTATTCCTTCAAAAAAACATTACGGATGTGCAGTCTTGGATTCCGCAACGAAATTGAGTTTTACTTAATCTGCAATGGGATCGACTTTTGGCTTAGGTTTTTTTGCAAATTAGAAAAATACGCAACAAGACTTGGACATACTGTCATCAGTAGGTTTTTAACCCATTCGTTTATAAGTCCGTTTCCACAAGAATTCTTGGAGAAAATACGAAAATAATTTCTCTGAACACAAAAAATTCACAGACATACTCAACTACAATACCGTGCTAAAATTTAAATTCAATGCAAGTCTGAAACCGCACTAAAATACGCTCAAGTTCGGTCTGGTATTTTCCTTCAATCTAGATGATCAATCAATGTTCTTTGATGCGAATAAAAGTAAGAGCATAACGAACTGCACGGGACGCATGAAACAGTTTCTGCGAAAAATGGCAGTTGAATTATTGCATTCATACTTCAACGGTTCTTGCTGACGGATAAAGCGCAAGTCAAGTTATTCAGAAAATTCATGGCAATACTTTCGTCGTTCCTGTCTCTGAAATTTTGCCTACTCCTTCAAAAAACGTTATTTAGAAACTTTGACGGATGTGCAGTATTGGATTCCGCAACGAAATTGAGTTTTACTTAATCTGCAATGGGATCGACTTTTGGCTCAGCTATTTATTTTCCAGAAGTTTCCGGAAAAACCTACGTTTTCATGACTCTCGCAAATTTGAAAAATAATCAACAAGACTTGGACTTACAGTACTTTACTCAGTAGGTTTGTTACCCATAAGTCCGTTCCGACGGGAATTCTTTGAGAAAACACGAAAATAATTTTTCTGTAACACAAAAAATTCACAGACATACTCAACTACAATACCGTGCTAAAATTTAAATTCAATGCAAGTCTGAAACCGCACTAAAATACGCTCAAGTTCGGTCTGGTATTTTCCTTCAATCTAGATGATCATTAAAGTCCATCTTTGATAGGAGAAAAAATCCTGTGAATTCCACTTCCTCTTTGTGCTAACAATTTCCGAACGATTGTGCAACACCAAATTCAACAGTATAAAATGCTGAAGGCAAGCGATATTTTTTTTCTCTCTGCCGAGTCACGGTTTCTTTCGCTTTCGGTTTTCAGCCTCATTAGGTTGATCCAATTTCTCCAACAATGCTTCCCTATTCCACCAAGTCACCAAGACTTTCAGTCGAATAACACCGAAGAAAACCAATATGTTTCCTCAACAAGCAGGAGTAATTATTCAAATGGGTTCGAAAACTACGAGGGGACTCGTATGAAACGGTTCAACAGTTTCCGAGAAATGTATTTTTTCATAGTTCAAATGGGCCGATTATTTTAAGGTTGAGTATTTTTTCCACGTAGAAAACGGAAGCCCCGATTCGAGCTTGCTAAAATGAAAGTTTAAAACAAAGTAAAACAAAAATCAGATCCCAATGAANAACACAAAAAATTCACAGACATACTCAACTACAATACCGTGCTAAAATTTAAATTCAATGCAAGTCTGAAACCGCACTAAAATACGCTCAAGTTCGGTCTGGTATTTTCCTTCAATCTAGATGATCATTAAAGTCCATCTTTGATAGGAGAAAAAATCCTGTGAATTCCACTTCCTCTTTGTGCTAACAATTTCCGAACGATTGTGCAACACCAAATTCAACAGTATAAAATGCTGAAGGCAAGCGATATTTTTTTTCTCTCTGCCGAGTCACGGTTTCTTTCGCTTTCGGTTTTCAGCCTCATTAGGTTGATCCAATTTCTCCAACAATGCTTCCCTATTCCACCAAGTCACCAAGACTTTCAGTCGAATAACACCGAAGAAAACCAATATGTTTCCTCAACAAGCAGGAGTAATTATTCAAATGGGTTCGAAAACTACGAGGGGACTCGTATGAAACGGTTCAACAGTTTCCGAGTAATGTATTTTTTCACAGTTCAAATGGGCCGATTATTTTAAGGATGGGTATTTTTTCCACGTAGAAAACGGAAGCTCCGATTCGAGTTTGCTAAAATGAAAGTTTAAAACAAAGTAAAACAAAAATCAGATCCCAATGAATCACGTATTCCGCCTTCCATGCATGCTTGAGTGATGTGCCATTCTGCTGCTTTGTTGGTATACATGCTGGTAACCTGCTATTTTGTGCTCTTGTTGTTCTGTGCCATTTCCGTTGCTGTTTTGTGCACTAATTATTCTTGACGGCGTCTATTCTATTGACGGCTTCTATTCAATGAATCGACGTTCTGCAACTCGAAGCTCGATCTTCTGTCGGCATATTCTCCCGTTTACATTTTCATAGATGAAGATATTTTACGATTTACCGCAAAAATATCACAGCAACCAGATGCCTCGCAAAGCTGCCCAGACCTTTTCTTCTGATGTTCCCACGTGATCAAACGTTTGAAAGAGGCATTAAAAATGCAGAAGTTAAATTTCACGAATAGGAAAGTTTGAATCGGCACTCGTGAAATACGTCCATAGCAAAATAAAAATCATAAGATCGAGCTACAGAACATCGAGTCAGGCGTAATGGGCGATTCAATGGAGCCAGTTGTTCTTTTCAACCTTCACGAGAACACATTGAAAATGCATGAAGGAATTGAACTTGTTTTAAAAATTGCACTATAAAAACTTAACCACCCCCCCCCCCTCCCGGAACCGCGAGTGTAAATTAGATAATAACACACAAAATTATTCAAGGTTGATAGTTTACAGAAAAACGTTAAAAAATAAATTCTTGAAAAAAAAGCAAAGTTTCCGACTCTCTCGTAGCCTCATGATTTGTCCAAGGCGGCGACGCAGGCCATTCATCACTAAATGAGAAACTAAATTATGTTTAATGTTAAGGGAACTGAAAACGCCGATTCATCAATCCGACTTATCATCGAGTGTTTAAGCAAAGGAACACGATGACTGTGCAAAAACTCAGGCGACAAAATAGTCGGACTGATGAAAAAATGTTCGCAGTCACAACGAAAATAATGTCCGAATCTCAGGAATTCTGGGCCTTTATTTTCCCCCGAATTTTTACGATTCACATCCGATAGGTAGTTAGTCAAACTACAATTATCCTGGCTAATGACTGGATGCGTTTGTCTCGAAAAATTATGCATAAAGGGTACATCTAATAAGTTAATCCCAAACTGTATTGAGCGTTTTAATTATTTATATTCACGCTAATCAATCAAAAGTTAATAAAATAGAGCGGTTGACGCTGAGAACACGAGACTCGTGAGGCAGTTTGTTTCGCAGTAATGAACAAAAACTTGCGCCCAATTATTTTGAATAACGGATACAGTACTCATAAATCTGCTAACATTTTTCATGGAATTAATTTCACGAAGGAAAAAACTTTTCTGCGATGAGATATTTTCGCGGAAAGAATATTCGTAGGTCGGAGTTCAAAGCGGATCAACCTTGAGAAAGCTTTAAAGCGGGATGAAGACTCCTCTTCGATTGACCATGAAATCCCACCTTCCATCAAGAAATTCTCATCATATCCGTTACCTTCACGAAGTACAGTACTTTAAGATCATGAACCGGCGAAAAAATTTGAAGAATACCACTTCGAGGGTTGCCCGAAATTAAAAGTTCATGGAAATTTGCACGCTATCCGACGCAATATCCAAGAACGTGCACTTTTTGCTTCGCAAGAGGCTTCGCCGAAGGGCTTTGATTACTTCTGATGAAATATTCCTTTACTGTAACTATGAATAAAGAAGGAAATCATGATTACTAAAAATGCCGACTATCCAATAACAAAAGAAAACAGATGGACATTTTTTGAGGAATTGTCAGTCTTCAAAACGTCTGAACTCTCAACCTGCGTTCTGTAAAAGGAAAGAGGTTTATATTTGTGCCTTCACCTATCAGTACAAAAATAAAAATAGTATCTTGTCAGTCGTGAATCATTGGTTTGAACTTTGAAGTGTTAAGCAATGCCATTGCGAGTTTATCCATCGAAATTTGGGGGCAGAATAAGTTTCTCAAATTACTATCAGTACAAAAATAAAAATAGTATCTTGTCAGTCGTGAATCATTGGTTTGAACTTTGAAGTGTTAAGCAATGCCATTGCGAGTTTATCCATCGAAATTTGGGGGCAGAATAAGTTTCTCAAATTGCAAAAATGCACGACGAATGCAGTACGGAGAAAGTGTAACACTGCTTCGTCAAACAGAGAAAATCCGCTCAAGGTAGTACAGGAGGGATCTACGCAAAATTGTTGCCGTCCAACCCCGTCAAGACGCCCTGTCGATAAGCCACCACTTTTGGCAACCTACAAAAAATGTATTGCGCAAATCTTCCTAATGTTAATAAAACTGGAAATCTCTTTGGCATTAGCATTTTGTATTTAGTTCCCCGCCAACATTCAAATAATACATTTGATACGATGTTTGTACCAATGTGGAAGGTCATATGAAAGTTGGAAATATTTTCAAAATATCCTCGTATTGTTTCATAAAAAAATCAATTTGAAACCAGTTTTAATTTCCTTCTTTTCTCGCATGCAATCGATATTGCAAATGACCCTTTGCTAGGTCTGACATTAAAAAAAAAAAAATCGGAACAATGCCACGTTGACTTTCGGCATTGCTTTCGAGTACCACGTGCCCTCAAAAAAGACAAGCATCTCAGTTTTTTTGTTCAAATTTTGGAAAAAAAAATTCCATCCCTACATAAGACAAGCACTTCAGTTTTCAATCCCCCAAATTCGTATTTTACATACTGTAGAAATTTTTTACCCGACTATGACACGCACAGCAATCTTGCCGCTGTTTAAAAAATAAAAAATTAAGCGTGGTGATTGAGTAAATATTATGGCATTTGACTGTTGGTGGGGAATTGAAGACAATGTTAATGCAAAAAGAGGTTTCCCGTGTCTTTCTTTCCTATTTCTTCTTCTTCTTCCGACACGTTAATACAGTATTTAGTTAGATGTTACTCACTTGGTTCCGTTGGCAACGCTCCACCACGCCAAAGGCGGCCAGGACATCTGGACGTTGAGCCGGTTTATGAGAGCGAACTCCAGCGCGAGAAACCGGTGCCGCCGAGAGTTGGCGGCGTGCAAGGGCGCGAGCAGGAGGTGTCGGGCCGTCAACGCCGCCACTTTGTCCCGCTCGACGGCCAAGTGCCGTCGCAACACGTCCACGCACGACTTGGCCCGATGCAACTGCGTGAGCAGATCGGCGCCGTCGTCGTAGCTCAGCGCCGCGTCCACGTCGAACGGCGCCGTGCTGAGGTCGTCCACACCGCCGCCATACAGGAGTCCGTTGAGCGCAGCCGGAGAGCCAGAGGACCGAGTCATGGCGTCGCCGTTGAGTTCTTCGTCGAGGCTGGAGGACGACGACAGGGGAGACGAGGAGAATGGGCGAGGGGTGCCCGAGGGGCAGAGGACGTCATCGCTGCCGCCGCTCTGCGGAGGCGCCGTCGCCACAACGCCGACGGACGCCGCCAACATGTTTCAACCGCTCACTATTTCACTTTCTGTTTTTGCTTCTTTTTTTTTTTGCGTGTTCGAGACACACGAACACACACACACACGCACAATCCCCGAATATTTTCACACAGGCAAATCGTCCATTACGTCCGGAATCGTCACATACTTTTTATTTCTGTTTTCGCTTCTTTTTTTTTTTGCGTGTTCGAGACACACGAACACACACACACACGCACAATCCCCGAATATTTTCACACAGGCAAATCGTCCATTACGTCCGGAATCGTCACATACTTTTTATCATTGAAACTGAAAAAAATACAAATAACTGAGTCTAAAGGACAAAAAAAAATCATAATTTGTGTAGTGGAGATCATTGAGCATTCCAAGATAATAGCATTCCCGTAGAATCACGGCACTGAAATAAACCCTCTTTCTGCTGTGCTGTCCTTCAAAACAAAATCAAATAAACGAAAATTTTGATTAAAAATATTTAAAAAAAATACTGTGATTTCAATAAGACGGTGTACCACGCAAAGTGTGGCAAGTTTCGTAAATCTTTATCCTTTTTTAATAAAGATAACCCACATTTTAAGCGCAGTAATCAATAGTGTTGCGTTGCTCAAATTCTCTACAGTTTCTTTGGATACGTTTTTCCTCTCAAATTCTTCTTTTAATTCAATCCCTCAGAACTAGAAAAAAAAATCAGACGACTTCTCCTGAGAAAATTTGGCCGGAGTTTTCGCGTGAAGCTGATACTGTATAGAACTCCACGGACATGTATGTTTTCCCAGTACTGAACCGGTAGTAGGTACATTAGCACCGAAGTAGAAAATTGGCGGGAGAAAAAACTGTGAGGCATAATGAGAGAAGTCTCTCAGTAAATTTCCCGTGAAATTTCCTCCCCCGTTCACGCGAATTAATTTCGATTTTCACGGGAAGATGATTGTAATTTCCTTAAACGCGTAAAATACTGTTGTGCGAGGCCTTCATGCATCGTTTTACTGTAAAAATTTTTAGGCTGCTGGGAAAATCGCGGAACATAGAGATATTCAGTCAAAAAACATTCATCAAGTTTTAAAACAATCATTACGACCTGGAAAGACCTTTTTTAATTAAAGATAATGTATCATATGAGAAAAAGCAGAACAGACGCATTCCGAACATTTTCTTCTGACAAAATCCAAACGAAGTTCAATTAATCTTACGTACTTTCAAACTGCCACCGGCTTCGGAATAAACCAAATGAAAGTCTATAAAGAAAAGGAGAAACGCGTTTGTCAACACCGGAAGTAGCATTAGGAAGACATGAACCGAAATTTTCACGG
>CAJPEX010004014.1:0-24641 GCA_905338405.1 Notodromas monacha
TTTGATCTGGACAAACAAACAGACAAGAAAGCGAGTTAATAAAAACGTGTTAAAAATCAGCCCTGTTTGACAAATTTTTTGAATGTTTTGAATCTTCCCTTGTGGGTTGGGGAACACTGATGTACAATATTGTGCTGCTGTCTGTGTCTGTCAAAGAAAAGCAAAGGAAAAAGATGATTCATTACAGCCAAACCTCCCAAAGTTGAATTTCAAGGGACCATAAAAAAATCGGGTTTCACTTTGGGAGGATTTGAGTTAAGGAAACCAGCATTTTGTTGTTGTGGGAACCAGAAGAATTGCAATAAATTGTAAATGGTGATATTCGGAACATTAAATTGCTTCTCAACTGAGTTGAAAGGATGCTGAGCTTGGAAGCAGGGGTTAATTTTCTCAATTGGTCTCTCTCTTATTTCCTTTCTAAATTTATCATTTCTTTTTCCTGTTTCAAGAAAATAATAGCCAAAGTCCTCAGAAAATTTGAGTTACAGAGATTTCAGAGGAAAATCCTTTTAGTGAGTGATGTTTTTAATGCATTGTTTCTGACAGGATCCAGACAGAGACTTGAATGTATATTTGTGGAGGTTTATTATTACTTTTTTTGGACGTTTCAGGGATTGAGGTTCAACTAAACAGTATTATGACTGCCATAGCAAACATGATGGGGCCCCAATGAGATGCCGACCTAATTGGTGCTTGGACCCTTTCCCCCTTTCCCTATGGGAACATACCTGAATTTGATTGGTTCTCCTGTTCATCAAAAATAAGGAATACAGTCCCCACAATTCGGAATAAAAATTGTTTTAGAAAATTCGAAATACAGAAAATAACCGCGCAGAAGAAAATCACACGCAGCACGCATAATCTGATATTTTCGCATCAGACGGGAGCTCAAGAAGCAAAGAACAAGTCAGGATATACTGTGCACACATGATGAAAAAACATTTAAAAAGCAAAAAATTAGCCTCTTTTTTAAAGTACTGTATGAATTAGGGTATAATTTTTAATGAAATTTAAGTTCAATTTTTGTGAATATAATCGGCTCAATGTGTTCAAAAGATATCAAAATGTTTACAAAAAAAATTCCCCCTTTTTCTAGAAAAGTGTCCCTCTCAGTCGAATTTTCCATATTTTAGTGGCCCACTGTACAGTACCACCCTCTACTCTACCTATTCTAATGTACTGTACTGTGATTTTGCTTGTGTGTGTGCCATGCATCATCAGGGTGGACTGCTACAGTGCTGCCTGGGAGGACTTGCGGGCCAGGCCCGGGGCCATGACGGACTGCTTCGAGGACGGCGGGGCGGCGTGGTTCGGGGCCGGGGACGGGGTCCCCTATCCCATGAACTCGGCCCGACTGGGCTTCAAGCCCTTCGTGTCCGGCGTGTTTGGACAGACACTCGTGCGCCGGGCCTGGCTCAACTCCTTGGGCGTCCTGATCACTGTCCCGGCCCGGGTCCCGCTCCACGTCTCCGTGCGCGACAACGACTACCCCGAGGGCTTCCTGTGTCTGCGCAGCGAGCACGATGCCAGGTTAGGAATACTCTGCCGATATTCTTGACTATATTGTAGTGCACTTCGCAGTAGTACAGTATTGATTGTACTGTGCAGT
Source organism: Notodromas monacha (assembly GCA_905338405.1). Lineage (NCBI taxonomy): Eukaryota > Metazoa > Arthropoda > Ostracoda > Podocopida > Cyprididae > Notodromas > Notodromas monacha. Next base: position 1,610 of record CAJPEX010004014.1, read on the forward strand.
ACCCGCGCGAGTTATGTAATGAAATGCAATGTGTGTGTATATAAACCGTATTTACTCCAGTACCTCACGCTCTCAATAAATAAGGCTGATTTTTTTTACAAAAAACCCCCATTTTTCTTAATGTTAAATTCGTCTGAAAACCTATTCCTGTGTAAGCACTGCACACCAGTTTTTACTGTCTTGAATTATTTTTTTCAAAATTGTGTGTAACAAAAAAATTGGAAGAAAAAAAGAATCATGTAATTAAGATGTTATGTAATTATAATGTTATGGAAAAGCCCAATTTTTTGATATCCTGCAGAAAATTGTGCCTAAAAAAATGCCTTACTTGGAGGCGTTTTCCATGCATTCCCAGCTTAGGATTAATATTGGGGATTTTTTTGAGGCAATTGGATCTTTGGCACCAGAATTTTTCCTGACTTAGGCCTTGGCAACCTGGAGGCATTTCAGTGATCTTTGGTCAAACTGAAATGCTACTCCTCCCACAAAAAAAAATCCTGACTTTACAACAGGACAGTCAGGAACCCTCTGCTGTCCAAGGGTTAAAAAGCAAAGAACAATAATGATAATTGTGCACTGATGATAGAAAAAACTGAAAAAAGAAGCATGTAACCAGCATGTTTCTCAGAATGAATTCAAGCAAATTTATAATGAAATTTATTGTCAATTTTGTTGATAAAAATAGCTCAATTTGTTCAAGAGATATCAACATTTAAAAATAACACTTCTTTACTATTTGGGACAGATGTTGCCTCAATATAAATTAGTGTCAAGCTGGATCAAAAGAGTAAAAGAGCGTAAATAAAAAAACAATAATGAGCCCAGGACAGGGGCCAGAATTCCTTCTTTGAATTCCTTGGTTATAAGGATAAAGTGTATTTCACACAGAATATTAACTGCTCAAAAAACTCTAAAAAATACTAAGAAAATACATTATTAATGGCACACTTGCCTAACATTTACTTCTCTGGAAAATTGTGGCAAGGTGTCTGTGGGTTAAATTCACACGAAAAGAGGCGGAAATTCAAAAATAAAACACAAAATCAGTTGTGGGGCGCAGCTAGGGATTTCTTTTATGAAATCCCAAATGAAAATGATAAAATGTATTTCAATTTTTAACCCCCAAGAAATTCACACACTTCTTCACATAAACCACAATGGATAAAAATATAACCTTCACAATCACACAAAAAGCGACACAAATATTTTTTAGTCCATTCTTCTGCACACCTGATTTGTTAAACCCCTTAAGGGTCTGATCAAGGATTACAAAATAATCAAAATAAAAATGCAGGCAATCAGCCTTTAAGGCCAAGAACACATTTTCAAAGGGGTTTCCTTGAATACATGTTCCTTGTTTTTCAATAATTTATTTTATGATCAAGTCAAATGCAAAGAATAAGAATACAATGCACAAGTTGGATTTGAATAATAGCACAGGAGTAACAGATTTGTGCACACAAATCACCAGGAATAAAAGGATAATTGTTGTTGAGAGTTTTTGACAGACTGAGATGCTTAAAATGGAATTAAAGTATTTGTAGTTTTGATTGATGAGGAGGAAACCTTCATTGGTTTCCTCTCTCATTTTCTCCTCAACAAGGGGTACAGATTAAAATCTCTAGTATTCAATTTAATATGGCTGCCATCTAACATCAGTCAGTGTGCAGGTACAGCAGTACATTAAGGTACCAAATTATTCTGTCACAGTGTCCTTATCTTGAGTCATTGTCCTGATTATGGGGCAGATTTTCCCAGTTCCAACTGTAAATGTCTAAAAGTTGAATCATCCCTATACTGTATGCATAAGGGCATCCCCATGTTGGGGTCTCTTCTTGCTCTGAATGAGTTTAACGTGTTTCATGAAATATCATGCATGTATGCGAGCAGGTATTACAAACTTCCGCACAACGCGACAGCTGGAGCCGCGGCGGCACTCAACTACACCATTTGCGCCGGAGAGAGCCTCCAGAAGATGCACGAATACCTCCGGGTCCTGTCGCACAACAACAGGCATCATCATGACCACTACGTGGCGACGACACTGTCGTCGCCAACGACGACGACGACGACGACGACCACGACGACTGAAAACAGCGGGTGGCGGTCATCTCCGTCTCCATCAGGCGCGAATAAGAGCAATAAATTATTGATGCCAGTGCCGCCGCCGCCGCCACCGTCGCCGGTACTGAGCAGCAGCAGCAGTGGCCTGGTGCGCAACGCCTTCATTTACAGACCCGGTAGGCGGACGTCGTCATTTTCATCATTCGACGAATTCAGCAATACTTCCAGCACCGGCGCCGTTCGCTTCAACCAGACGCACTTGATCCACCTGGCCCAGCAACTGAGCCAGAGCGGGGTGACGCATGGCTGGATCATCTTGGACCAGGTGATGCTCATGATTACTGTACTTCCAGGAAAAATAAAAAAAATGAATTGAAAGAAAAATTTGGGTACGTGCCACATGTCAGGAATAAATCCCAACAAATGAAGATTTTAAATTTTAGGAGGTTTTTAGAATGTCCAAAAAGAGTTGATTTGGAAATGAAACGCAAAGATTCAGTTGGGCTGCGACCGGGGTGAGTTCACCCTATTTTAAGCTGGTATATTCATAGAAAATGATTGATTGTCACTGAAAAACTTGCAAAATCTCAGAGAGGTTGCACACACAAAGGCTTGAGACAAACTGTACTCAATCTTGTGGTTTTTCGAAACAGGAAAGCAGTCCTTCAAGGACAAGAATTAGCAACAGGATTTAAGGAGAAATGTAGCCTTGAAGGCTTCTGTAAGCAACTTGAGAACCGAGGTCTTCCGAGGTTCTCACAGAAAGTAGATTTGTTTCCAAGGACAAGAATTTGGGTTCTCAAACTGACTTGCTAAAAATAGAACTAATAAAATTTGCGACACCACAGGCAGGTATACATAGAAAAAAAAAGTTTTGGAAGTTCAGATGCGCATTTTACTTGATTCTAAGTGAGGATTTTAGAGCAATAAAAAAAACAATTCCTGTAATGGAAATAAATTAAAATCAGTTGAATATTTTTTTTTCTTTCTATGGATATGCGAAGGGGCCGTTTATGTGTAAAATTAATTGATTGTTTTCCGGCGCAGATGTGGCAAGGGAAAATCGGGGATTTGCAGTTTGACAAGAAGCTGTTCCCCAATGCGACGGAGATGGCGGCCGCCCTCCGTGCCCTCGGGTTCTCGCTGGGACTCGAAGTGACGCCGTTCATCGGCGTCAACTCCAAGGTCTTTCGGCGTGGCCTCAAGCACCGCCTGCTGATGCACGACCGGGCCACGCCGCTGCCAGCCCTCACGCAGTTCCGGGACATGTCCAGTGCCGCCGTGCTGGACCCCACGGCCAACGAGACCCACCGATGGCTCGTTCACCGGCTCCAGGTGCTCTCCAAGGACCACGGCGTGTCCCACTTTGTCCTGGACGCGGGCCAGTGAGTACCATTTTTCCATTATCGTCATTCAGAGCGAGGAATATTGCGTTAAACATGTGCTGTACTAGATGAGTTGATGCATAAAACTTTTTACAAATCCTTTTGACGGTGATGCACAGCAGGTATGGCTGATGTTGGGGACTGAGTCGGGCACCTGGAAATAATAATAATAATAATAATAATAATAATAATAATCCCCGCTGCATCCCAAAAATGGTCCTTTGGTAGAAGCCCAGCACCAAAAAAACGAGTCCCAAAGGAATTGCAGACAATCCACAGCATTGTCTTTGATTCCAACGTAATCAGCCAATCAGAGGCCAATATTTTGCCCACAAGGAAAACTATTTTCCTTCTCTTTCTTCTGTCTCAAAAACCAGGGACAAAGAATCCATTCCACTGCCATTTCTTGAAGAGCTCTTAAAACATCTAATTTTATCAGTGTGTTGTGTGAAATGATGTGTGTGCAAAGTCCAAAATGTTCTGAGTTGCACTATTTTTTGGGACATCATTGATTACTCAATTCTTTTGGGGTCTCTATATAAAGAGGCTCCCAGCCAGTCCCAGGCTGATGGCTGTGTTTCATTTGAAATTCTCATATTTTCTTTGTTGAGACTTCTTAGTCTCTAATAGCTGATCATCCCCCTTTTTTTTTTAGATACATTTTTAGATAGGTGTAAGAAAATTCTAATAACTATTGCTTCTATGTAGAAACAGAGGTGACCACGAAATTAATTTGTTGTAAGAGAATTTCACTGTATTAAAAATGTCAAAATGCACAATATTGTAATTGTTTGTGGCTGTGTCAATCAAGGCAGAAATTTGTTACGCTGAGGTCATGAGGAAAGTCAGTTTGATATTTCAAAAATTTTATGATATTTTCCTCATGAAGAAACTGCCGTGACCAAGAAAAAAATCGATATTGCTAGATTTTTTGTAACAAAATTTTACTGTAATAAAAATGGTCATAATCCATTTTAATTTTTGTTTATGGTGGTGTCAATTGAGGTACACATTTTTTTGCCCTGAGGTCATGGATGAAAATCAGTTGATTGATTTTAAAACTGGCATGACATTTTCCCTATATGAAGAAACTGCTATGTGACCAAGAAATGAATTCCCTCTAGCGAGATTTTCTTTGTAATGGAATTTTACTGAAATTTAATAAAATACTGTATTATTATTAATTTAACACATTTTTTTGCACTGAGGTTATGGATGAAAATCAGCTTATTGATTTTAAAACTGTCATGATATTGTCCCTATATGAAGAAACTGCCATACAGTATATGACCAATAAATGAATTCTCTCTAGCGAGATTTTCTTTGTAACGGAATTTTACTGAATTAAGAAAGTGCTATTATTAATCTAACACATTTTTTGCACTGAGGTTATGGATGAAAATCAGTTTGTTGATATTAAAAGTGTCATGAAATTTTCCCTACTTGAAGAAACCATATTTGACCAAGAAATAAATTCCTACTAGCGAGATTTTCTTTGTAATGGAATTTTACTGAAATAAAAAAGTGCTTTTGTTAAATTAAAATATTGTTGCTCTGAGGTTGTGGATGAAAATCAGTTTGTTGATATTAAAACTGTCATGATATTTTCCCTATATGAAGTAACTGCCATATATGACCAGCAAGAAATAAATTCCTTCTAGCGAGTTTTTCTTTGTAACGGAATTTTACTGAAATAAAAAGTGCTATTATTAATCTAACACATTTTTTTGCACTGAGGTTATGGATGAAAATCAGTTTGTTGATATTACTGTCATGAAATTTTCACTATATGAAGAAACTGCCATATATGACCAAGAAATGAATTCTCTCTAGCGAGATTTTCTTTGTAACGGAATTTTACTGAAATAAGAAATTACTACTGTATTATTAATTTAACAAATTTTTTGCACGGAGGTTATGGATGAAAATCAGTTTGTTGATTTTAAAACTTTCGTGATATTGTCCCCATATATATTTAGAAACTGCCATATGACCAAGAAATAAATTCCGTCTAGCGAGATTTTCTTTGTAACGGAATTTTACTGAAATAAGAACGTGCTATTATTAAATTTAAATGGTTGTCGGTGGTGTCCTTTATCAGGGCGGTCTCCCTGCCGCCGTCGGGCGTCTTCTCCGTCGGTCTGGCAAACCCGGACATGCGAGTAGACCTGTTTGTGGACATGTTCAAGCGGGCCGGCGTGAAGCTGCTGGCCGTGACCCCGGCCCCACTTGACCTGGAGGGCCACTGCGTCCTCCACCGGGTCCTGCTGAACCTCACCAGGCCCGACCAACTCCGCCACTTGGCCCACACTGTCCTCTCGGCGGCCACATTCCAAGTCCGGTGTCTCATGGTGGTGGTGGAGCAAGGCGATGAAGATGAGGAAGAGGAAGAGGAAGACAACGATGATGATGATGGTGTTGTTGTTGTTGATGCCCGAGGGCAATTAAAGACGCAACAACAACAACAACAACGGGCGGTGTTGTTGCAGCGCTGGGTGCAGCTGGTGTCGCTCTTGCCTCGGGCCTCGTTCTGGCCCTGGATCGGGCCAGGCTGGAACCGTGATGCAGTGGCGTACCGCAACGCGACGACATCATCATCATCATCACCACCGAACAACATCTACAATTTCGGCGGCGGTGGCGGTCGTCTGCAAATGCCGGCGCCCATGTGGACCCAGTTTCCGGAGCCCGAGTTGGTTCGGGTCTCCGACCAGTTTGCCCTTGGCCCGGCGGCGTTTGTGGCCCCTCTGCTGGGCCTGCAGCGAGTCCGCGACGTGGTTGTGCCGGCGGGCATTTGGGCCGACGGCGTGCATCAGCACCCGCATCAGAAGGTGGTTGTGGGGCCCAAGAAGCTGTCCAAGTTCCGACCCGTGGGCCGGCAACTGCCCTACTTTCGCTGCATCTCCCGCCGAGGGGTTGGCCAGCAGCAGCAGCAGCAGCACCACCCTCGGGCCAGGTCTCAGTCCTTCATGTCGTACCCCGGTCATCGGTCCGCCCCGTCGTTGGATCTCTGCACTGCGGCCTGATGAATTGATGATGATGACCATCAATCATGAACCAACAACAAGAAAAAGAACAACGTGGCGCCTCTGTTCGTATCTTCAACTCGATATATACTATATGGGCACATGTACAATACCAGTGCAATAAGTCCTGTGCTCTAAACCAGTGTTCCCCAGCCTCTTTTTTTTTTGGCCCACAGACTGTCAAATTTCCATTAATTTTTTTTTCTGCAGACCAGCAAAGTTTCATTTAAAAATTTTCAAACTCAAAAAAGTTTTGTTTGAAGGACTTCATGGCAGGTATTTAAAAAGTGTATGCTTTTTTTTGTTTCAAAAATCAAGTCAAAGACCAAATGAAGCAGCTATAGCAGAATGTTTTGAAAATGAGAAAGGAGAGCTTGAAGAAAGGTTTTTCAGAAAGACAAATTAAAATAATGTATTTCAGAATGACAAATTGAAATAATGTATTTCAGAACCAGTGTTCCCCAGCCTCTTTTTTTTTTGGCCCACGGACTGTCAAATTTCCATGAAATTTTTCTGCAGACCAGCAAAGTTTCATTTAAAAAAAATTGGAAACTCAAAAACTTTTGTTTGAAGGAATTCATGGCAGGTATTTAAAAAGTGTATGCTTTTAGAAAAATCAAGTCAAGCTAGGACCAAATGAAGCAGCTATAGCAGAATGTTTTGAAAATGAGAAAGGAGAGCTTGAAGAAAGGTTTTTCAGAAAGACAAAATATAAATAATGTATTTCAGAATGAAAAATTAAAATAATACCGTATTTACTTGAGTACCACTCATCCTCAATAAGTAAGGCATGCAGAGGGGTTTTTCAGTTTAAAATTTTGAAAAAATCTTATCCCCAAGTAAGACGCGCACCCCAATTTCTAGTAAATCTAAAACCATATAATTTCAAAAATGAAAACAAAAAATTTGACTTTAGGTGTGAATTGAACAAAAATCTGATAAATTTTCAACTTTTTCAGCACAAAAATGTTTTCTTCTTATATTTGTTCCAAATTTCTTCATTATAATAAACTATAATGCACACATAACTTCCTAAAACTTCTTGCAAATTTTGTACCCGCTTATGACGCGCACCCCTTTTTTTCTTCTGAAATTTGTGAAATAAGGTGCGCGTGGTACTTGAGTAAATACAATATACTGTATTAAAGAATGTGAAAATTTGCCTGAAGTGTTAAATATAGGAGACAAGCCAACTTTTATTTTTCATCATATAATTGCAGCTACCATTGCTACTTTTGATTACCATATTGCCTTTCTGAAATTTCAGATAAAGAGAACAGTTTGCATTGCTACTTTTGATAAATTTATTATGCTGAAAAAAATTTTCCACTGACTGGTAGGTGGTCTGAGGACCACAGGTTGGGGAACAGCAAACTTCCTACGTAAAAGAACCTGCACATGGCTGCCATTTTGCCTTAAGCAATGAACTTGATCTGAGAAACAAGCCTTAAATAAAGCAGAAGGTATTCAACCTGCTCTCAGATGAGGTTTAGTTGATTTTAAAAAATTTGGAGAGAATCTTTGATGATAAATCATGTAAGATTAACAGATTATCTTGGACCTCTTAGATTTTGAAAAAAAAGTCTCTTCATTGCATTTCAAGAGTCTACAATATTTCAGAAATATGAGACTCCAGAATCCAAATTTCAGCATGAATTCAGCAGTAATTCAATTAATTTTTATTCCTGCCAAAAATTTCCCATTACTGTATATTTCAGTGTGATGCGCACCATCTTTTGAAAATATATTTTTGCTTTATCATCCCGCCCATGACTCACATCCCATTTTTCCCTCTCAATTATGAGAAAAAAAGACGCAAGTGGTGCTCCAGTAATACCAATGGTTCTTTTTTTTTCTACTATGGATATGCGAAGGGGCCGTTTATGTAAGTTTTTGGGGCAAGACCAAATCCCGAAGAAGTTGCGTGTGCCTGATGTATATGGATGATATTCGTGTGATGAAAAAACAAAGAAACAAATGGAACTCGCATTTGGAATTCAGCACGGCATTGCAGGTTTTCCTCGGTGAATGAACGCGTGATACCCGCTCTGGCGCGAATGAAAATGCGGCAATGATATCACTGCTGGTGATGGTACAGTAAATCCTATATTGTGCCAATTTTAGATGGGCAAGAAAACGGAATGCTCGCAATAATGGAGAATGTCGAACAGGGAGAAAAATGAAGAGCGTTTTTTGGAAATGGAAGTTTATTTTTAATAAATTTTTTTCTTGTGTTTTATCCTCTGAATGAGCAGCACCTTGGAAAAATGCCTTGGGTGCGGTACAGGGTACTATATTTGTAACATGTACATCAGGTGAATTCTCTCCACAACAATCTTGTAAAAAAATTATTTATCTGCTGGATAATGATTTTTTTCCACTGCCATAGGGTTTTTTACCCATGATATAAGGGTTCTTATTAACAAAATTCTCTCTAAAAAAAATTGTTTCTGGTCCCTTGAGTTTTGTTGGAGTAGTGAGAATCCACCTGTAAGCAATAATACAGTGAGGATTCCCCAGCATATGGATGATGTGACTTGGGGACTTTTGATAACTAAAAAAATCTGCACCAATACCTGGAACATGTTTCAAGATGCAGACAATTTTTAATGTTCTGTGTATAGACAAATGGAGGAATTCAAATTCTCAAAAGTTTAACTCTTGAAAAAATTGAGCTTTTTATATTCAAAAAATATTATGAAGTCACTATATAATTCCTAATCCAAAACTGGCTAATTTTGCACTTCTTTTTTCATTGTGCTTTCCACAATCTGAGCACAGAGTAGAAAGACTTGTGCTTGTTCTTTGATTTCGGGACTCATTTCCATACCAAAAGATTCTGTGTGGTTTTCTTCTGCAATGTTATTTTCTGCATCTTGAAGTAGATGATTACATATCATTATGTATCAAATTTTGGCAGGGACTTCTGCCTAATCCTTGGTCATGAGAAGAAACAACTAAATTTATCCCCATTGAAATCTAAGAGAAAATATCACCTTTGTTGTGTCAGTTATTGTGGGCATTCCAACATACATATAGGGACAAATAAGATACAAGCACAAATTATGTCCACATCTTTTGGGGCCCCACACTTGACCAATTTTATTATGCTGAGAGGTGGCTGTGGCTGCACTCGCCAAGCTTTCCAGTATAATTTATATAGACCAGCAATCCTCAAAGCATGGACAGCAAGAGCTCATTTAGAGCTTACTGTACTGTACGGCTATCTATATTCCTAAACGGAGTTTCATTTCCGAGTACAAGGGCAGCACCAGTGTCCACATGTTCAGAAATCCACTCTTATTGCCATTTTTCCTGATGGTAGATGTCGCATGACTTCTGAAATGTTCCGGGAACCATGATGAGGAGGAGGATCTTTGGGGTTGGTTTATGCTTGGTCAAGCCCCGAATAATGATTCGAGGGATTACTGAACACCCATCCCCAAGAAAAATCAATAATAATCCGCGCTGAGAGCATTTATACTGGCTCACATCATGTCTATATATCCAGCACATGGTCTTGATGCATTCTCGGTCAGTCCAGCAATATTGACGAGTTTCATGCAGCATATCGCAGTACAGTACTTTATTCATATGCAGCGAATATCCATGCAGCAAGACTAAAAAACTACAGTATCCAAAACGTGTATATACTATACCGAACGACGAAAGTAGCACTATGAATTGCATAGATCTATGCGGCAGTACAGTATACATCATCTGTGACATGGATCGATGCTGCATCGTCTGCACATGCTGGAACTAATTACCCGTATTTATACATACTGTACTTGCTGAGTATATCAATCATCAAGCGCCCTCAATAAGTATAAGACGGGCACCAGGGGTTTACAGTCAAAATTCGGTATGAAATTGTATCCTTGAGTAAAACGTGTATCCTATTTGTTCGGGACTCTGAACAAGGTTAAACATTTGAAATTATAAAACCGCCCAAAATTGACTTCAGAAATTTATGGACCCTGAATTCAACGAAATTTTACCAATTCCATGGTACAGAAAATTTTTTTTCCTCTCCAAATGCTTTCTCGTAAAAATAGGTCCAAAATGTTCCATGAAAATTGTTCAAAGAAGTTCAAAAGCTCAGTTTAGCAGTGTGTTTTAAAAACACACTGCTAAACTAAGCTTTTAAACTTTTTTGAACAATTCATATATATACACGTCTATGAAGCGCACCTGGTTTTTTCCATCTCCAATTTGAGAAAAAAGGAGGGCGTGCTGGTACAGTACTTCAGTAAATACAGTATACATAGGCCGGTACCGTCCTGAGTATAATATACTCAACTGTGCATGAATGTCTACTATATTCTGCATGTATATACAGCATATAACTGCTGTGGCGGAATAATTCGGTACATTATCGTACCGTCCTCCGGTTGCGGGTACCGTAAACACCTGCAATAATAAATGTTGATTAGTTTCAGGAATCCACAGGAACATTCCAGAACATTCTACTGGAGAATTGACGCCGCCATTTTCCATCAATCAAATTCAGTACTCTCTCAGATCTCGTTGAAGTCGGTTGTGATTGTGTGTGATTTTCCTGTGATTAACATCTTGGGGTTAATTGAAATATATTTACATCTTTACTTTTTGGGATCTTGAAAAGCAAGATCCCCAGGTGCACCCCACACCTGATTGAAGTGTTTCATTTATCTAAGAAGGAAGAATTTGTTTGTGGAGCCCTTGTTTAGTTTTCCTAAATGTTTGATGAATTGCATGAATTCTGCTGAGAAAATGCGAGGGTGCCAGAATGTGTTCTTCCTCGTGCGATATTTTTTTAAAATAAATACAGTATGTATACTTTAAATCTTGTCCTAAGGATGTCATTTTTTTTCTTATTTCGAAATACCAAAGATGACCCAAAGAGAAAATAAATTCTCTTATTTCATGTGGCTGTTTTACTATCGGAACAAGCTGGGGGTGCCCAGCCACACCTGGGCATTCTAACATGCAGTTTAAGAATCAAATAATTGAGATGTTCAAGGTGTGATGCCCAAGGCACAGAGAGGACTGTATTCTCCAGTACAAATTTTGGCAAGATCAGGCTAACTTTTAAAATGTCCCCCTCCCCTTCCCCAATTATTCAATCATATAACACATTCAAGATCCACCAGTTGATGTTCAAATTTTACAAATACAGTGTGTAAGAGTACTTTATGATCAACAAAATGTCACCAACTCTGGGATCAGTTGTGTGCAATGAAACACTGGTGTCCCTTTTGGTCACAACTCACATATAAACAGGTTTTTTATTATATAATATGGACTCCAAGTCCAGTGTTTAATGGCCATTTCCCCGTACACAAAATAAAATGCCTAATTGATTTTTGTGGTCCCCACCTAAAACTGGTCAGTGTTCACTAAAAAACTAAATAGTATGTTGAAAGACTACAATCAAGTGAAGGATGGCAACTTCCTAGTGGCCTTGTTCCAGAATTCAGACTTCAAGAGCTTACCCATATTCACTAAAGTGAAAGCTCACATTTAAATTCATAACTCCACACATGAAAACAATTTGATAGATGGGGTGAATAAGCCACCCACATTCTCCCTGTAGCCAGGCACCACCATTTAGTCCCATTAAAACCAAGGTGGGGTGCCCTGTCACCAAGGTGAGGTCCAAACTTTCCCTATGGCATCTCAACACTTAGCAAATTAGAAAAGAAAAGAAGCATTACTTCAATCTTGCCATACTTCTTCCTTGGTGGAAATTCCTCTATTTAAATTCATAATTTTCCAAGAATCCTATGCTCCTGAACCTCAATAAAGAAATGGGTGTCAGGGTCAATGCTTTTCCCTCAGTCACCACTATCAAGACCCATTCTGGATTAACTTCAAAATTTTTTTTAGACCAACTTCCTAGTGGCCTTGTTCCAGAATTCAGACTTCAAGAGCTTACCCATATTCACTGAAGTGAAAGCTCACCTTTAAATTCATAACTGTCCATTGTTCACAAAATTTTATACCTTGCAGTGGAGCCCAGTTCTGCATTTTGGCTGAAAAATCCCTATAGAATGTTGATTGAATGGAGACATCCCCTGATAAAAAATTTTTTGGGGGTATTTTCCATTGATTTTTGTACCCAAAATTGAATTTTTGTCAAATCTTTAAATTCAAAAATTTGGGGAAAAAATGTCCAAGTTTCAAGTTTACCTCATGATAACTTTTTGTGTATGAGATAAATTTTGATTTTGAAATTTTTGCTTGTATGCGCAATGCATTTCTAAAAATTTTTCATTTTATTTGTTGTTGAAATAATTCAAAAATTGAGCAAGTTATGACTATGAGGATTCTTGCAGGGCATCCTGTTAAGAAACATTTTGTATTTTTGTCTGTATCTTATTCAATTTTGAAACTTTTTTCAAATAAAGAAACACAAATGTGAAGAAATGCATTGCATAACAAACAGTTCAAAACTTCAAATATTTTCAAATGTAGAATGTAGGGGAACAGAACCTTCAAGAGGTTATGAATTTTTCCGTCTAGCTCATTCTCATTTATTTAATACTTGCACAAAATAAGAGTTTTTTCAAAATTGTGTTGAGATGGATTTTCTACATATGTACAAATTTTTTATATTAGAAAATATTGAAAATTGTATCAATTAGAATTGAAAAAGTTGTGTAATTTTTGATTTTCGTACAATTTCCAAAAAAACGTTTTGCGTTTTTGTAAAGATCTCAGTCAATTTCCAACATTTTTGAATGTTTAAAAAAGGAAAAAACGCAAAACTTCATTGCGCATTTACACTGTGAAAGAGTTCCAGTTTGGTAGAACAGATATTTTGTGGTATATTTTTAAATTGAGAAGGTTGAGAAACAAAAATTTTCCAAGTTTTAAGCTTCAACTCATCATAAAATTTTATTTTATGGAGCAATTTAAATTTTAAAAACCTAGTTGAATGTGGAATGAAATTCTACGAATTTTGGTTTTTTTTTCTTTGAAATAACTTTAAAATTCAGCAAGTTATGAATAAAAATAGGATACGAATTGGAAAAAAAGGTTCCCCCAGGTGGGATTGAACCGGGGCCTTGCAGGGCGGTGCGCTGGGCTTCAGTCCACCTTACCGCCCGTGCTACGACGCACAGCTATGCTGTGCGGTTTGAGGGTATCGGTTTCGTTCGGGAAATGCAGGATCTCGTGATTCCCGCCTGCTGTTCTTGTGGGCGGGGCTTATTGGGAGGAAGATAGGGGGATAGGTGATGAGGGATGGAGTGGTCAACGCAATCACCGACCGACGGCGCAAGTAACTTTATTATAGGGGATTTGTAAATTTCATGATTGTATTCATAACTCATCTAAATGCAGTCCCGTTGGGAATGAATCAAAGTCTATTGCCTGAGGCACCACCTCTTTAATTCCCCCGCTCCCTCATTTCGCAGGAGGAACCCCCGACATGGTTCGACGAAACGATACCCTTGCCTGAAGAAAACGGCGACCCTTCAGACCTCTTGTTGCCGGGCTTTGGCGCCATGGACCCCGGGGACGACGACGACGCCGCCGCAGCCGCCGTCGACCACGAAAACGGCGACGACATTTACGCGGACTTGGAATTCAGCTCCGCGCCCGACCAAACGACCTTCAATGCTGGCAACCTCATCTCACTCACGGCATCTTCTTCTTCCTCGTCTTGTTCGCCGTCGATGACGCGTGACAGGCATTCGAAGGCGATGTCGTCGTCGTCGTTTTTGATGTTGCCCGTCGTCGGGGGCGGTGATGCCGGGGTTGGGAAGTTTTCTGTGCCGCCGCCGGGACTTCCGCCAGTGTTCTCTGCTCTACCGCCGCCACCTCCACCGCCGACTCCGCGGTTTGATGCCGTCAGGAACAATCCCCAGCACTGGCAACAGAGTTATTGGCAGTAGTTTTTTTTTTNTGAATTTCAAAAATGTTGTGGGACTATGTGCACAAAGATGTTTTACAAATTTAAATATTTTTACATTTTTTAATAATGGAAATTGATAAAGGTAAAATTAAGAAACTAAAATGTTTTTTTGCAATTTTCATGCAGTTTTGAAAAATGTTTCTACGTTTTTTGGTATAATTCAGTCAATATTCAACCTTTTTCAGAATTTAAAAAAGGAACACATGACCAACATTATGGCGCTTCTCACACATTTTTATAAAGTAATGTTGATGAAGAATTCGAGTTTTGCCAAATTTCTAAAGTCTACAGAACGGGAAACGAAATTTTCAAACAATTGCAGTTTTTTCAGTTTAGCTCATTGTATTTTTTTTAATATTTGCTCAATTTCACAAATTTTGCAGGACTTTGTGTGCATAGGTGCTCTAGAAATTTAACTTTTTTTGCATTTTTATAATAATGGAAATTGATAAAGATAAAATTAAGAAACTGAAATGTTTTTTTGCAATTTTTGTACGGTTTTGAAAAATCTTTCCATGCTTTTCAATATAATTCAGTCAATATTCAACTTTTTTCAAACTTTAAAAAATGAACACATGGTCAACATCATTGTGCTTTTTATGCATGTTTTTAAAGTAATTTTGATAAAGAATTGAATTTTTGCCACATTTTTAACTTGGGCAAAACAGAAAACAGAATTTTTGAAAATGTCCGTTTTTTGAGTTTAGCTCATTGTAAGTTTTTCAATATTTCCTCAATTTCAAAAATATTGCAGGAATATGTGCACAGGGATGTTCTGAGAATTTAGGTATTTTTTTGTTGTTGAAATGATTCAAAATTGCACAGTTAAAATTAAGAAAGTAAAATTAAGTTTTTGCGTTTTTTGTCCGGTTTTGAAAAATCTTTTTGCGTTTTTCATTATAACTTGGTCAATTCTTGAGCAATTTAAAAGTTTAAAAAACAGAAATGTAGAAAACATCATGGTGCTGCTTATGCTGTTTTCAAAATGAACTTTGCATAAATATTGAATTTTTGGCAAATTTTGAAAGGCAAGACGCCGGGAAACGTGACCCTCCTGCAGGCCTCTCTGGGGGCTCTGTGGGAGGGAGTTTGGAATTCCTAAAGGGCCCTATGGAAAAAGTAAGAGAGGTGAGGTCCCACACACTTACGAACGCAAGTAACTTTATTATAGGGGATGCAGCGAATATCCATGCAGCAAGACTAAAAAACTACAGTATCCAAAACGTGTATATACTATACCGAACGACGAAAGTAGCACTATGAATTGCATAGATCTATGCGGCAGTACAGTATACATCATCTGTGACATGGATCGATGCTGCATCGTCTGCACATGCTGGAACTAATTACCCGTATTTANCGTGTATATACTATACCGAACGACGAAAGTAGCACTATGAATTGCATAGATCTATGCGGCAGTACAGTATACATCATCTGTGACATGGATCGATGCTGCATCGTCTGCACATGCTGGAACTAATTACAGTACCCGTATTTATACATACTGTACGTGCTGAGTATATCAATCATCAAGCGCCCTCAATAAGTATAAGACGGGCACCAGGGTTCTACAGTCAAAATTCGGTATGAAATTGTATCCTTGAGTAAAACGTGTACCCTATTTGTTCGGGACTCTGAACAAGGTTAAACATTTGAAATTATAAAACCGCCCAAAATTGACTTCAGAAATTTATGGACCCTGAATTCAACGAAATTTTATCAATTCCATGGTACAGAAAATTTCTTTTCCTCTTCAAACGCTTTCTCGTAAAAATAGGTCCAAAATGTTCCATCAAAAATGTTCAAAGAAGTTCAAAAGCTCAGTTTAGCAGTGTGTTTTAAAAACACACTGCTAAACTAAGCTTTTAAACTTTTTTGAACATTTCATATATACACGTCTATGAAGCGCACCTGGTTTTTTCCATCTCCAATTTGAGAAAAAAGGAGGGCGTGCTGGTACAGTACTTCAGTAAATACGGTATACATAGGCCGGTACCGTCCTGAGTATAATATACTCAACTGTGCATGAATGTCTACTATATTCTGCATGTATATACAGCATATAACTGCCCACAGTTGACTGACTTCATTGCTGCTGCCCTCGTCTCGCGAAGCGTCTATATTCATATCTCCTTCACAGAGAGCATGTACTAATCAATAAGCAGCATGCATTTACAGCCAAGATGAAGACGGGTCACACGAGCAGAAGAGGAGGAGGGATGAATATAAACGCAGAAGTTTAGTTCTGGTGACTCTGCCTGTAAAATGATTCACTAAGTATATACAGGCTGATCGTCAGTGGATTCTGTACAGTATTTTCAATGCATCCTCTGTGAAGCATATTAGTATGAATTGTGCTGAGAGTCTTCAAGCGTAATACAGTATTGTATTTAAAATAATAGTACTGTGAAGTGTATTGTACAGGTGCTTCGTAGCATGTTTTAGTTTTGGCCCATACCCCCCTGGAAAACATATCTATCATATGCTCTTATCAATTACGCAAATGGCGGCGTTCCTGTAACAAACTCGACCGCGAGATTCTCCGTGGGGATTACGGTGTGTGGGACGATCCCAGGAATCTGATCCACTCACGAAAACTTTTGTTGAGCTTGTCTTTGAATTAGCTGCTGCTGGAGCTCAGATCGATTTTCACTTCCTGGGTTATCCAGAAAGATGGATCCTGTGGCTTCTTTTCAACCATTCGTGAAGGAATTGATATCTTAGGTCATGTTTTGGTGGAAGCTCAGTTCCCTAGATATACTGAAGTCACTCGATTTGAGAAGCCCCTCAGTTACTTTTCTTTGCTGATCATTTTTTGGTTCTTTACCTCTGCTAATCAAGGGATGAATTGGATCCAGTCAATCAAATCTAGTAGTAATGACCACGAAACTAACTTCTTCGAGCAGCAAAGACATCAGAAAAGGCTCGAACAATGTCAGCAAGGGCCTTCTCAACGTAAGTCTGCGGTCATTAAGTACCCAAGTTAAGCAATTTTATGATACGAATCATGATTTTGTCTTCAGGGAAGGAGAAAACTCTTTCGCCCTACTCCCTGTTTGGAGGGGAGAACAGTCCATCATATCTTTCACGTGGAGGCGTAACCCTGTCGGAACGAGGTCGTCGTCAGCCAGTAATCTTCAGAAGTCCAAATGTTGAACAAAACGCGAGTTCACCTTCTGTCAGCAATGTAAGTACTGTATTCATAATTGAACGTGATTAAATGTTGAATAACGCAATATTTTGTGTGCAGTCGGATGGAGGTTGTATGTACGGAGGTTTGTCGCCAATGTTGCTACCAAAGGTTTCGCGGTCTCCGATTGAAGAAGTTACGAAGAAAGCACGAAAGAAAGCCATTTTTTGCCGTGAAACACCTTTCATGTACAGTAATCGTCTAGGCGGATGTTTCGTCTTTCAGTACAGTATATTAATTGATGAGGTTGAATTCAATTTCAGGAAACCAGTGCCTAATGTGAAATTGAACGGATTACCTGATGTCACCGTGCCTGAGACCCCAGAAAGTGTTCTTCCCATTAAACGGATCAGAAGAAATCCTTGGAGGCGTGAACAAATTGTTTGTATTTTTTTTTTCAAATTTCAAAGCTTTTGAGATACAAAGTGCTTGATTTTTCACGTTTTGTATCCCAGCTGAAAGACGACGAAGGGATCCCGGAGCCATTCGATACCTATGAACAAGATCTGCGGAAATTTTTGCCGGATGTTACTGATCTTCTTTACGAGCACAAGAATACAATTTATGTTCACAAGGATCATCTGTTCACGCTTCTACCGACGTATATGTCATCGGGTGCTTATCACGACCAGGTCCGGAGGAATTTTGAAGAGCATGGGAGGGAATGCCGTTTCCGTCTTGGAGGTAAAATCTCGTTATGTTACGCATAAATCATGCCTTCTTTTTTTGTTAGTTTACTGGGTGTTCCTTAAAGAAGTTTCCTGAGTTACACAATTCACGAAACCTTTTTCCGCATGAATCCCTTATAGGAGGGTTCTTCCTGACTGCGGAAGACGAACTCGATGCGGGTAAACTGGTAAATCATCTGCACTGTGTTCCGGTGTCACAATCGGTGAACTTGACGCGGCAAACTTCGATTCCTAAAGAAGTTGGCTCTGGAAAGAACCTACTGGAAAAACTGGCTAGTGTACGTGAGCAGAGATCCAGTTCTGTGGAAAGCATGCCCCCATCTGATCTGAGTTCTGACGTCAGTGGGCCCAGATCAGGTCACCACCAAGGTTCAACAAAAAAGGTGGAAGTGGGCGTTCAGACCACACCAGAGTTGAATTCAAATCGAAATAAGGATGGTTGCGTTTGTGAAGGTAATTTGAAATTTTCAAATCTTGTTCCACTGGCCCCTTGCTCTCTCTACTTGACTACCTCATTTGGAACGGCAGACACTTTTTTATGGCTTGAATTAGCGTCTAATTTTCATGAAGACACTTTTGACTAATGTGTAACAGTTTTGTGAATCTGGGCCTTCGAAAAGAGGAGGGCATTATCTGGTATCGATTGAGTTTCAGATTCAAATGCAGATTTCTTTTTAATGAACTGGTTTAAATTTTGCTCCCATTCAAGTTACTGTCTTCTCTTTTGTTCATCTTTGTTTGTTGACTCCTAAATACTGTTCAGGATGCGGAATAAGTAGAGGTGATTGACTTCCTTAAGTTCAAATTTAAGGAAGCGTGTCAACTCAAAACTCGCCGTATTTCTGTGTCGTTATGTAAAATTCAACTTTCTTGTAAGGCTGATTTCACTGCCAAAACAAAAATCGGTGAGGCATAATTCGCAGGTGACCATAGCATGCAGTATCGGTCACCTTATTAAATTATCATTACTGTATAGAAGTCCGGGTGAGTTGTACACTATAGTGAAGCATTTGACCATACATTTTACCTTTTGAAGCATACTTTTTTCAGTCAAGAAGAAAAAATAGGGGTGTCTTGGAATCAATAACTATTTGTATTCATGCACATGTGGTTCAGGTGGTTCAGTTTTCACTGCCGGGAAATGCATGTTCCATTTAGCCTGCGAAAAAATTTTCATCGCATTCGAATGTGATGCATATAGACATATTGGGATAATTTCATTCGAAAGAATAAGTAAGAGATTTTAGCTGTAAGTAAATTTCATGGCGGGAATGTATTTAAATCATTTGTTGGTCTTTTGAAGGATCCATTCACAGGATTCTTTTCGACACGATCGAAGTGCTGAATTCCCAATTGAAGGATAAATCGGAGCGTGACAAACAAGTATCCAGCACTCTTTTTCGTTTGTTGGAAACGCATCAGACCCATGATCAATACGTTCTCAAGTCGCTCATCTTGCTTTCGGACCTCGTTCGGGATTTACCAGCGAAGCTGAATGCAATTTTGGGTGCAGCAGTTGATCCGTCATCCCTGTGTGAAGTTGGGTTGACTTCCCAAGCCAGTGATTGTGAAAATTTTTCCCGTGTTCGCGAAAGGGAAAACTTGGAGTCAAAGTTGAAGAAAGCTCGGTCTGCGTGAAATATGTTGGTGGCTGTCTGGAACTTTTGTTTTGTTTTTCTATATGTAGTACTCAACTTGTTTTATTTTCACTGAATTTAAGAAGTGTAATGCACAACTTCTACAGGTCTTGACGGGAGCCGGTGGATTGAGAAGACAAAAGATTACGAAAGAAGAAAAACTTCAAGAAAGATTAAATAATAAACTTTCCTTCTATTCGTACGCTGGAAAATTTGCTGCAATACTGTTCTCTCTTTTTTATGATTCTATATACTGTAATTCCTTTTTGTGTATCAGTCGTGGCATCGGCAAATTCATTGCTTGTACTTGACAGGTTTGCACCAAAGCTAAAAACGAGACTCACAGATGAATGACGAGAAAATTCTGCTTTGATAGTGCTGGTATACTGTCCAAGTGTCAAGTTTTTGGTTTGTAAACAGACCGGTTTGTGAAAACAATTCCAAAAAACAGGGAAAACCTTCCATACGCAAAAACGTGACCCTCGTATGTTTTTATGCACATTTTTTCCTCGTTCCATTCGAAATGGAATTTTCGTGGTTTCCGGGCTACAATGTGATTGTATTTCTAAGAAAAATGTGTTATCTTGATTTTTCGAAAAGCAGCCCGAATCGTTTTGTATGATTTGTAATCGAGGCTTTCTTCAATTCATCAAAACGTTATCCGTGAGATGCCCTGTGTTTTTATATAAAAGCTAAATTTAATTTTTAGAATTCTTGGTTCGATGTGAAGTCGAACTGGATTCAAAAAGTGGTATATTTTTTTTCGAATTATGGCTGTTTTGATCGCTTTATATGTGTTGCGGATGGGAAAAACGGGGTCCGAATTCGTTTATGAACGTGTACGATCGGGCAGAGAATATTCGGGAGCTTTTCTGTTTGTGATGATGATGTTCCTAACCTCTGGCAAGTTAATTGCTAGATAGTTCATACAGCATCTGAATGGTTTTTTTTTTGTGGACCAAGTATGTCGTGCCTCACGCAACTCTCCGTCTTCTGTTTTTCGTAATTTGATGAAAAAAGAGCTTTTGATGTTGAAAAATTCCGGGTGTTCGACGGGAGTAATACCGAAGTTGTGACGAAGAAATACGCGGGTGTTATTTTTTTTTTTGATTGATAACTAACTGGTTTACCGTATCCACTGTGTCGTACCCAAAATTCGCGTGAATACAATTTTTGGATGTGATTTGTGCTTCGTGAAATTTCCTGGTACAGAGGTTGAACCACTTTTCTCAGCTCTTGTGTATTTCCATGTGAGCCGGACTCTTCAGCGTAAATGAGTGTTTCTTTTTGGTGCCATAGTCCATTGTGTCTATCTAACACACTTTCGTAGGAACCGTGCATTACACTTTACCATAAATCTGCATCCCATGTCTTTCTCTGGGATTTAACATCTTTGCCCAGTTCGTTTTTGCGTTAGTCGTAGTGTAATGTATTTCTGCTACCCGCGCGTGGTTCGAGATCCAATCACCTGATCTTAAACAAGTTAAACTGTCCGGGATACTCCAAGCAATTAGCCAGCCTAAGTGAGGAGAGATATTTCAAATGGTAGGTGATGGAAAATACCAGAACCTGATTTGTTTGTCCCCTTTGTCATGCGGTCACTTGAACTAGGATGACTCAGAAGCCACATTATCCAAGTCCGGGTTTCTTCAGTTTTTTTTGCACAGTACCAAGAGTGCAGTAACTGATGTGTTAATAACGCAGCAGGTTTCGCGTCATAAAATGTACTCACAAGGCTTGGAACCGATCAAAGGAATGTGGGAACATCCCCGGAACTCCGATCTATTCAAGTGCTTAAAGTGGATCAACTTGTGCTGTGCCAGGGAGCGGTTGTTATGCGATTAAAAAATTCGTCGTTTATGAGTGGATTCGCCCGTTTTAATTTGTATTATTCATCAAACTTTTTTTCGTTTTAATTCTTGCATCTTTAAATTTTTGAGGTTCGTTTGGAATACCGTGCTTCAATTCTTCAAGATTTTGTCTGAACGCCTGAATTACTGCTGGAGCAGGACGATGGAAGGAAACAGAGAAAAAGAGAATCCGATTGATACTGCGCTTGTTGCGTCACGAGATGCAGGTATGTGTTCTCCGTGATGATTTGGTACTGAAGCTTATTTTCGGATGATGCAAGAAGATGATCGCAGAAGTTTCTGGGAAGTTCTTTCCGCAACTTCAGGAGGATATCCGGGTAAGCAAATTCGTTTTGGTGAATGTGTTGCGATATATTCCTAGATTGAATCCAGTCCTGTAACACAGCAGTGGTCGGCAACCCATGGTTCTCAGTTTGACGCTGGGTCTGCAGAATTTTTTTTGCTGGTCTGCGCGAAATTTTCTTTGGCATGAGAATATTTATCAAAGGTACTAATGAAGTCTGTTATTTTTTAAATGAAATTTTGGGAAGGCAATGGCAGTTGGAATTATCTCATTAAAAAATTAAATGTGGCTCTTCCCCTGATAACGCTTGACAAAAAATTTGCACCTGCTTAAATAAATTACTTCAAGTATTCATTCCACAAAACCCTCCTTGAAGCCTGGCTGGAAAACTTTCTTCAAAGAGAATATTTGGTTTGAGGACTGTGTGCTAGTTACAGTATTCAAACAATTTATGCTGGTCTGCAAACATTTTCTGGAGATTTTCCAGTCAGGAAAAAAATTGATAAAACCAACATTTGTTAAATTTTCTATCTGATTTTCCAAAGGAATCAGGAGCAATTCCTTTTCAAAGAGTTGCTATTCAGAGTTAAGCTGGAATGAATGATTTGATATGTGGCTTATATAGTTTTTTTTTACACTTTTTGAGTAAGACCAAATTTGACATTTCTGAAGCTGTGGACTGAAATTGTTCAACTCGATTTATTCGATTGGAGTTTAGTCCGTTTTTATTAAAATGATTGTGTAGCAACCCTGAATTTCACCTTAAAATCAAAGATGACATGATATATAAGATATGTTATTGTTAAGTATTCCGCAAGAAGAATATTATTGCCTGCCTTTTTTATTCTAGAATAAATGTGCAATTTTTTTCGGATTTGTGCAGAATTGTGCCCTGGATTGCCAACATTTTATGCACTCCCCTTTTCACTTCCAGGATCCATGAGCCAAAAATCGAACTCCGGAAATAACCCCCGGGGTACC
>CAJPEX010004015.1:0-24636 GCA_905338405.1 Notodromas monacha
TCGATGATCACGAGCTGACGTGATATGCGCGATGCCGTGACGACAATTCCGTCACGGGTTCGACACGGACGTCGTCAGGATAACCGATGTCCCGAAAATAGGGGTCGGAGTACGGTATATATATATATAGAGAGAGAAAGAAGGTAAACTGACTGCTGAAGAGGGGCTTCATCATAAGGTATTTACGTGGTTCAGGGCTCACCTGAAATATTTTCTCTTTCTTTTTATTTTTATGTTACAGTACACTTTTTGATTGTTGATTATGAGTCGTGTTCTCCGGAGAAACAATCTGATCTGGTCGGAATTCCCATGCATTTTTTTCCTTCTGTGCGGCGATTTATGAACGCCTTTCAATCATGTCTATAGGTTCAAGGTGAATCAACAAAATTATGGAGCAGTTTTGAAGCCAAGAAATGTCGGGAACGGCGAGAAGAAAAATTTATAATTTAATTAACAGTATTCGAACGAGGCTCAGGATAAAGATATATACTGCATATGACAACTTTTATCAACGTTAGATTTCCGTAATCAAATTTTGCATGCGCTGATTTCGCTGATTTGAAAGACATTTCGAGGAGTTTTTTTTTTATTCTGACGATATACAT
The DNA here is from genome assembly GCA_905338405.1 of Notodromas monacha. NCBI lineage: Eukaryota > Metazoa > Arthropoda > Ostracoda > Podocopida > Cyprididae > Notodromas > Notodromas monacha. The sequence goes on from CAJPEX010004015.1 coordinate 606, forward strand.
TTAAGGTTAACTTTTCATATTCGCTGTCCGGGAATTCTTCTACCTTTCGTGAGTCATTTTGAATTCGATTGAATGGTCAAATTAGCACGGGCTTAATTTCGCCATGTTCGGTGAAAATATTTCCGTTGATTTATTTTTTAAATTGACATTAAATTGGACAATTTCTGATGTAAAAGAATTCGTCGGGGGAAAATAACTTATTTGGACATAACACGCTCACTTCAGCGCTCTGACACGAAAACATCGCATTGAATTCGTCCAAAGCTCACTTGCTTGGAAGTTTTTTCCATGAGATCGACTTGTTTTCCGAAATATTTTCCGGGCTTAAAATGCACTTCCTGTCGTACACGTAGGAGATGTTTTTGTAGCTCCTAGAAAATCGCTATCTTTTTGACTCGTGACCTATGCAAAGCATGAAGAATGGCTTCTGTATGATCGTTCCATTTTGTAAAAGTGTTTCAGAGAGCAATCGTGCCTCACATAATGAACTCTGGGCGTAACAAACGCAAATTATGGATGGAGTAAATGTTGTTATGCTAGGTTAAGCTGTTATCCGAATCCCGTAAAAACTGCACTACGTTCATCCCGACCATATCCTCGGCGTCCGATGTCTTGGAAAGAAAAGCGGAGATAGGGATTTTTTCCTCGCGAATTATCCAGTAAATCCCCCGGTATCGGGAGTAACTGCTCCAATTGTGAGGGCACCCAGTAGCTTCCGGATAAGCCGCTTTCTTCTTGACTCATCCCTTCAACTAATGGTCTTCTTTACACAGTTTCTGTAAATTTACCTTCCAGGGTCAGTATAAAAAATGTCATCTGAGGGAAAGCTGTATACCCCAGTTTCGCTGCTGGTCGGTCGTCGCCGTCATTTTACATATATAGAGAAAAAAATTGGTTCTTTCTAATATTATAAGTGCGGCAGCTTTATCCGACTCTCTTCATCGCGAGGAAAAGAAATGGATCTGTAACTTCATTTATGACGAGATTATCGGTTTAAAAAAGTTTTTAAAACGGATATAATCATTGAGACACGACAAAGAACAGTTGCTAATTTGCAACGGTATCATGCCTTTCTCTGACTAAGTACTGTAGAATGAGCAGCCGAAGTATATTCCCTGGAATCAAATTGGCATTATGCTTGATATGAATGTGATTCTTTGCAGAACTTTACAAGTATGCAAGATTTCGTGAGATTAAATTACGTAGAAAATTAATTATTCGGGATTACCCAGGTCAGTGAGGTTCGAAAAAACCGGATGCAAAAGACGAACAGAAGTTTTTGCACACTGAATTCCATTACGAACATTGAAATTCTTGCGTCATTTTCCAAATTCGCAGCAAATTGATGTTTTTCATGCACTATTCGGAGTGAGGTATTATGCAATAACATTTTAAGGAGCATTTTTGGAGCTCAAATTTTGCACAGTAATTGCATTGCGTTGACAATTGAACATAGATTCATTTGTTAACTCTCGATAAGTTGCTGTGTTTTGAAGAATTTTCGGAGTGAAACCTTCTAAACTTTTTGAAAATTTTAGATGTGGAATTTGACCAGATTGATTTTTGTTCGGCTGCTTTTCAAGGTGTCAAGTTGGTTACAACCCCGTATAGAACCTCCACCAAACATTGCGATACAAGTTTAACGTAAGTTTTTCGAAAATATTGCTTTATCCGACTATCCCGGCTGTTGAAAGAAAAATTATAATAAACATCAATTGCAGTAATTTGCCCGCCTTTGTTGACTAAAATTGCCAAATTAAACATAATTCAAGAGGTTCTCGCAATATCTCAGCTTTAACTTGAGGAATTTCTGAAGCTGATACGGTTCTAAATTTTTTACGTTCAAAGAGCATGAAAGTTAGAAGTCAATTTTTATTGCTTGGTACTGTGGAATATGGTTCTTCAAAAATTCCGGGGATTTCTCGAAAGTCTCAAGGTAAATATTTTACTTGCTATCAGCGATAACATATTTATCCAGGCACATCCTCTGAAAGATACCTATTCTCGAAAAAAATATTGATGCGCATCATAAGAAGAGTACTATGGACCATTTTACGTTTTACTACGAACTATCGAATTTCTATATGTATTTGTATGTGCGTATAAATTTCCTGTAAAGGATTAGGTTTCTTTTAAGATTCTTCGAGGTTCTCGAACTTCAGGACGTCCTTATACAAGCGTGGAAATGTGTAATTTTAAGCGTAGCCCTCGTACGTATATATATATATAGATACTTTTTGACGCCTGAGATGAGAGATTTATCCTCGTCGCATCGCCGTGTAGAAGATATTTTAGGAAGAGTTTCTTATTCAATTTTTTCGGGTTTTCTCGATCCTTGGAGAATGATAATGCTCGGCATAGTGGGCGGTGAAGGAACAAGGGAACATCGGGCCGTCGATGATCACGAGCTGACGTGATATGCGCGATGCCGTGACGACAATTCCGTCACGGGTTCGACACGGACGTCGTCAGGATAACCGATGTCCCGAAAATAGGGGTCGGAGTACGGTATATATATATAGAGAGAGAGAAAGAAGGTAAACTGACTGCTGAAGAGGGGCTTCATCATAAGGTATTTACGTGGTTCAGGGCTCACCTGAAATATGCCCTCTTTCTTTTCATTTTTATGTTACAGTACACTTTTTGATTGTTGATTATGAGTCGTGTTCTCCGGAGAAACAATCTGATCTGGTCGGAATTCCCATGCATTTTTTTCCTGCTGTGCCACGATTTATGAACGCCTTTCAATCATGTCTACTGGTACAAGGTGAATCAACAAAATTATGGAGCAATTTTGAAGCCAAGAAATGTCGGGAACGGCGAGAAGAAAAATTTATAATTTAATTAACAGTATTCGAACGAGGCTCAGGATAAAGATATATACTGCATATGACAACTTTTATCAACGTTAGATTTCCGTAATCAAATTTTGCATGCGCTGATTTCGCTGATTTGAAAGGCACTACGAGGAGTTTTTTTTCTTATGAATATATATATTCAAGTTTAAATTTTCATATTCGCTGTCCGGGAATTCTTCTACCTTTTGTGAGTCATTTTGAATTCGATTGAATGGTCCAATTAGCACGGGCTTAATTTCGCCATGTCCGGTGTAAATATTTCCGTTGATTTATTTTTAAATTGACATTAAATTGGACAATTTCTGATGTAAAAGAATTCGTCGGGGGAAAATAACTTATTTGGACATAAGACGCTCACTTCAGCGCTCTGACACGAAAACATCGCATTGAATTCGTCCAAAGCTCACTTGCTTGGAAGTTTTTTCCATGAGATCGACTTGTTTTCCGAAATATTCTCCGTGCTTAAAATGCACTTCCTGTCGTACACGTAGGAGATGTTTTTGTAGCTCCTAGAAAATCGCTATCTTTTTGACTCGTGACCTATGCAAAGCATGAAGAATGGCTTCTGTATGATCGTTCCATTTTGTCTCAAGGAGAGAAAAAAAATCAGCAGAAGACCGAGAAGAATCTGTTTTGAACAACAGACGCCCGACATGAAAAGCCTGCGCATCATTTGCGAAGTTTTACCTCGCCATACTTTTTTTTCGCACGTCTCGGTGTGCATTATGTGCTCTCTTCTGTGTTTTTCCATGTAACCATTTCTCTGTACACCAACGACGAGAACAACAAGATTTCGACGCCCTGATTATGCCAATTTTTGTTTTCTTTTTTCCACTGTGGCTTTTCTCACTGACGGACGGAAAAAGCTGTGAAAATAAGGCCTGGTTCGAGGATGAGGTTATTACTTTGGCTACTGCTTGATCGATAGATGAAAAGAGGAGGCATTTTGAGCCGGATGTCTGCATCCCGGCGATTTTCATCGCGATGTTTATTTTTATTTCCCCCCTCTTCTCATTCTTTTTGCGACTTCAAAGTGCATCAAAAGAATATAGAGCTTCTGGAAGGGAAAAATATTAAATATTTGCTTTATTAGGTCGAGGGAAAGATGATTGGTTTCCATGGCTCGCAAGGCTCGACCAAAAATTCGGTGTGCAGCCCCATTGAATTTAAATTTGTTCCATTGGATTTCGTTCCATTTTTCTTGTATCCTTCCTCATTCGTTTTTTTTTACCCTTCCATTTTTTTTTAACTTACTGTGCCATAATTTCGAGAATTTAGAACATGCCTTTAGATTAAACCCCCTGACCGACATAAGACATGCATTTTGCCAAGAGACCTTGTATTAATACGAAGGAAGGAAAAATGTGGAAATCGATGTGTCTTTATTTGAGTGTGTGTGGGATGTACAGTATTCTGGAGGTCAGCGAATCGTCTTCTGAAATGTGAAAGACAGATTTGTATAGATACATTTTCAAGTAAGAAAAATGACTCAAATTCGTTAGCTTTTTTTTGTTTTATATAATCGGCGATACTTTTAACTTTTCTCTGCAACTCATTTCTGGAGGATATCAGTACTATTTAGGATACGGAGTCTTTTCTTGAGAAGAATATTCTAAAAAAAATACTGCCATGGTTTATTTGATAACTTGTTCTTATTTTACAGGGATGCATGGTGAATTACGTTTCCGGTGTCATGACAAAATGGTTCTTTTCAAAAATGAAAAGAAAATTTGTCGCGAATTATATCAGCAAAACGCAGTCTGTAATTTTGATATTCAACATAATCAAACTTTTTTAGGCCTTCTCGCTGCTTCCATTACTTTCTGAAGGAAGGGTTCTTGAGAAACTGCGGAAATAGGGTCCATTATAATTTGCATAAGAGCTGGCGTTTCTGAAGGATTCATTCAACGCTCGAGACAAATCAGACGAAAGCCTTGTTCAGATTTCGAATGGGATTTCCTCGGTTTGAGATGAAGCTTTTCAGCCAGAATTTATGCAGCTCTTGAGTCGACTATACTGAAGAACTACTCCAGCCTCGAATCGAATGAACGCTTACCTGCCTCAGAAGAGTTGAATTCAAGAATCCACGTCGTTCTTTGTGTTTATTTCCACGCGTTTCCTGATTTCATCTTTAATTCATACGAACACGGCCATTCGAATTATTACGTGGAAACCAATCATTAAAGTGTATTTCGTAACATTATATACTTGATAGGCGGATGGAAAATTCTACAGATTTAATTGCAACTTATAACGCCATTTTTTCATTTCAAACTGAATAAAGACATTAGCTAAACTAAATAAAAACGCCTCGCGAAGCAAAAGAAGATAACTTTTTTTATCATTCAAGTCATTTGATTTGATTTCAGAATGTACAGAATTATCAAAAACAATGGCCAACTCTTCAAAATAATTGAACTACAGTAATTTCATGGAATATTGTTGCTGTAAATCATAATAACCTATACTTGACCTTCTGCAGAGATATTTTCCGTTTGTGACGGAATAATCAGGATTTCTCTTAATATTTGAGTGTGTGTGGGATGTACAGTATTCTGGAGGTCAGCGAATCGTCTTCTGAAATGTGAAAGACAGATTTGTATAGATACATTTTCAAGTAAGAAAAATGACTCAAATTCGTTAGCTTTTTTTGTTTTATATAATCGGCGATACTTTTAACTTTTCTCTGCAACTCATTTCTGGAGGATATCAGTACAGTACTATTTAGGATAGGGAGTCTTTTCTTGAGAAGGATATTCTAAAAAAAAATACTGCCATGGTTTATTTGATAACTTGTTCTTATTTTACAGGGATGCATGGTGAATTAAGTTTCCGGTGTCATGGCAAAATGGCAAGGGCTTTCAAAAATGAAAAGAAAATTTGTTGCGAATTTTATCAGCAAAACGCAGTCCGTAATTTTGATATTCAACTCTTCAAAATAATTGAACTACAGTAATTTCATGGAATATTGTTGCTGTAAATCATAATAACCTATACTTGACCTTCTGCAGAGATATTTTCCGTTTGTGACGGAATAATCAGGATTTCTCTTATTCAAAATCGATGACGTTCTCTTTTCTCATGTAAAAGTTTGTTGACTAAAAAGAATTGAATAAAATATGGAAAAATTATCTCGGTTCACCAATAATGCATGCGGGATTCGTATTTTTCGGTGCGAGGGAAGAAGATTAAAGTTTGTAATTCATGAATATCTGCTGACGCCGCAAAAGAGAAGGAAAAAAGAAAAATGCTTCTATATTCTCTACTCCATGGATCGAAGGTTCTAACTTCATGCATAATTCGATGGACAATGCATATGAAGTTTTGCTCATCGTTGCATGTACGTCATTAAGCATTTTCTGAAACTTTTGCGCTTCAGGCTCCTTCGAAGCGAGAGTAACAAGGATGTTCCGTCCTCCGCTTTTTTAATGAAACTGGGTTTTTCTTCTGCATCGTAGGGTTACTAAAATGAAAAAAAAGTATTTTGTTGGCAGAATGTTTCTGTACAGCACAGGGAAACTACTCTTATTTTGAAATGTTTTGATCTATGAATATTGTACACCCATTCACGAAGAATATGCCTGTAGACAGAATGTCCGTCCATTAAGTTTAATATTGTATTTACTACAGTTTATATATTCGAGTTCTGGGTGTCATTGAAGTTAGCTGGGATGTTGTGACATTAATTTCGAGAATTTCGCGATTTTTGAAGAAGCTCGCAGCTTGTTAGTGGACGAAATAATTTGTATAATAACATTTATTTTCGATTTTGTGAATATTACGTATTACATGTTTTAAAGAAATATCCACATTTTTAATTTGTTTTCTCTAGAAACTTTGGAAAAAGTGTTCGCATCTCGAAACATTTTCCAGATGTCGGGGCAGAATTTTTTTTATTTTCAAGTGTCCCTAAGTCGATTCGTCCGCTTTTTGAGGCGTCCGTATGTCGCGGTACCGCTGATGTACTGTGCTGATTGCGTGAACTTTAGAGAGACGCGTTATTCGGAATGTTTTGACCCCGTGCTGTACCTCAGGCTAATAAATCACACGGAAAAGAAGGTGATTATTTGCAACCTCAGGTTTTTATCCGTGCTCGAGTGCGTGCAGGTCTACTGATTTGTTTTGGAGGACAATCAGTTCTCCTGCGCTTCGTCCTTTCCCGTGTGTGGAAATTATTCTTGGCTCTCGAGAAGAATGAGGCCTTTTCGAAACAAAAGGGGGTTCTGGAGTCCCCCCCGAGCAGCTGACGCAAGAAGACGTTATTGATCAATCCTCGGCAACGACGACGACGACGACGACGAGCGTGTTGTTCGCTGCTTCTCGTCCTTGTTCCTCTCGTATTCTTTCCCCCGGTTTTTCATTTTATTTCGTTCGTGTTTTCTCACGTTGGATGCTTGAATGAGGCTGCAATCCTGATGCACCTCGTCAACAGCTCACTCAGCGAGAAACAATGCCGCTGCGAAGGATGCTTCAGAGACGAAGACGAGGTTTTCTTGTGTCTCGGGATTTGGCGAATCCGTGTTTTTGAGCACGCTTTTTTTTTAACGCGCGGGGAACGGATGCTGGGGTCTGGGAAGAGAAAATGTGCGAGTGACCTTCAACTGGACACTCGGCCCATGATCGCAATTTTTTCTATTCTTCCTTATTATTTGCATAACATGTTCGTCTGAAAACAAGACAAAACCTCTATAGTTCACTGAGCAAGCAGTAATAGTATTTTCAGGCACTATTATAGCCATGATGATACCACGATATTGCATCTTAATTGAAATAGTACAGTAAAGCGTTGAATAAATATGCTTTTCGAAGTAAGTTCTGAAGGAAGTTCCGCAGCATTTCAATTCTCAACTTGAATTCAATTGACACTAAATCGGGTGCAAGATATGTACAAGACTTTATTTTTCCATTTGAACGAGCGTGGATCTTTTTTTTTTATTAAAGAGCAATTGCTGAGTAGAATAGCTCCAAATTTTAATCATCTCATTCATGAGAATTCCGGTAATTACGCCACTGTCCGGTTGAAATAAATTTGCAAGACACTATGTTCCGCCTTCAACAGATTCAACACATATTTTGAATGATGTTTCATTGAAATTAGAGTTATCAAACCTGTCGAATCAAATTTCTCTACAAGATAATGGTCTTATTACCAGTTGAATTTATTGGTCACTTACCTGGGTAAAATAAATTTACAAGAAACTATTTTTCCGCCTCCGACACATTCAGCACACATTCTGAATCTTATTTTATTGAAATTGTATTTATCACAGCAGTTGAATCAAATTTTTTCTGAATGCCAATCGGCTCACCCAGTTGAATTAATTTGCCGTTGATCGGGGTATACAATACATATTCACGAGACAAAATGTTTCCGGCTCCAGTAATACATTCAATACACCTACTGATTTACTGAATCTTTTTTTCATTGAAATTGAAGCAATAATGACTATGCTGAGTGAAATGTCTCTACATTTCAGTCCTCTCACTCAGTTTACTTTATATGCCCCTGTTCAGGAGTGCATTATCTAAATTTATTTATAAGACACTCTTTTACGTCTTATTAAGCAGAATCAACACACATTCTGGATCTTTTTCATTGAACTTGAAGCAATCAAAAGTGTTGGATCAAATTTCTCTGTATGCCAATCACCTCGCGCAGTTTAATTTATTTGCCACTGACCCAGGTTCAAGAGTCTTCCAGATATTTATGAAATGCTATATTTCGTAAGTAAAGCATTCAACACAAATTTAAATCATAAATTTGTTGGTTTTGTCATTGAAACTTGGGACCTTGGTACAGTATTATAACCTTCATCTCATTTTTAGGAGGAAAAACAGAAGTAAATCTTTCTCATTTTTTGGGTAAATTCAATAAAGCAGACTGGTACACAAAGCATGATGTGAAAATTCAGGGCAGAATTTCTATAGTGAAATGGCTCCTGTTCAAATTGCCATCACGGCATCTGTTGGTTCTGGGAAACTTTTCCTTGGACCGCAGGTTGAAAAAATAGAATATACGGTAATACGGACCAAACCATGAAAAGTAGCTCAGAATTTCGAAGAATCGATGGCTGGAAAAATTCTACTGGGATGTATATTGTGTTACCAGGATGGATTTTTTTGTTTTACTACAAAACTTTCTGTCTGACAGCGCAGTACGTGAACCCTTTTTAAATACAGTATGATCAACAGAAACCGCAGGAAAATCATGCAGATTTTGAAGTTTTCTTCTATACGTGCAAATATCGTGTAGTATGACGTAAACCGCACAAAAAGCGGGTGAAATCATCGAGAAAAATTCGTGACAAACAGACGATTTCGGCTTCTTTTCTTTTGCTATAAAAATTTAAAGAAATGAAAGCGAGACGCTTTCCATCAGTTATAATGTGTCCGCCGAGTATTTCCTATATACATAACACGATCCGTGTGTTTTGTCTGACTGCCATTGCAATGCAAGAATGCTCGTGTCATAACCGAAACCAGTTATTTTTTGTTTGTAAATGTTTTGATATTTTGAACATCTCTTGTCAAACCAGTATTAATGACATGCCATTTTTCTGGAGGGCACGAATAAATGCAGCCACCCCTGTGATGGTACTGGAGATGCATATAAGTGGAGCATGTTTTCCGTCGGAATCTAGTTACGTCGGATGACGTTGCGGAAGTTTTTTTTTGAAAAGTTCCGGGTATCCGGGTATAAAAGGATCCAAAATTATTTTTTTCGATAACCAATATTTCCTGACAGGTAGGAGTGATGTTGTTTGTTATGTCAGAACGAAATCAGCGTTTCCTGTATTTAGGTCTTACGAGTATACGATTACCTTTCTTTGATTTTTTGAAGATCAAATTTATTCAATTGAAATCATTAAATCGGGCAAATTTACGACCCTGGTCAAATCGACTGTGAAATCTACCTTCGTGCCTTCTATTTTTTTTTTTACGAGCAACGTACTGTGACTGATTGAATGAAGTGGAATTGATCTTCAATAGAATGGAAATTTTCATTAAGTTTCTGGAAAAAAATCCCGCCGCTTTCACTCTCAAATAAAGGCATTGATAGAATGTGAATTTTCTGTGCCTTAATGAGCAAAATTATTCGTCATTAAATTGTTTTTATTCATTGTTGACATCCGCCGGATTTCATAATCACTAAAAGGAGTTGTGAAACTAAATTAAAAGAATTGAACCATCTGAGAAAATTAAGGCTGAATTTATTGACGGTAGTCTATTTTTAGCGGCGCAATTTTCCCGTGTTCAGAAAGAAATCTTCTTCCAGTATTCATTGCGAAAAGAAGTACTGTACTTTATACTTTCCCGATTATACTTGTAATGAAAGATTTGAATTTGCCTTCTTATGAAATTTGATGATAAGCCTTGAAAACCGTCGAATCTTGGCATTTTGTGTCTAACTTAACAAGGTGGGAAATACTATAGACACCCTTCTACGAAGCCCTTCCCAATAAAAGCGTCTAATTTATTTTGTCCTTTAATGGACTGCGACAAAGAGGAAGTCAACAAGAGTGAGCTTCCAGAAAAGTAGCGCAGGATAAAGAAAAAAATAGCTTATAAAATCCTCTAGTTTTCGTCCGATATAGTTCGGTTCTTCTCCTGCACTTTGAAGCTGGCCCAAGGCTTGCGCTAGGAATAGGGAGTACGTAGGTACCTGACGTAATAATTTAGTTATGTCAGAGCCGAGTCAACGGACGACTTTTGCCCATACGTTTAAGACAGACCGGAACCAGGTTCAACTCTTTTCTCTCTGCTGTGGCATCTATATAGAGGGTTTCATTTTTTTGTATGGGTGCATGATCAGTACTTTGATAGTACGTGACCGACCATCGTATAATTTCACAGTTTAGTCTAGTACAATACGTAAACTAAGAAGAAGGGTGTGACGATCGGACCTCTGATGACTACTCAAATTTGTCTCTAGTCATCTTAGATTTCTGTAAAATTGATAGCATCCCGTGAGATGTTGGCATGGTACTGTATTTGTTGTGCAGTCAGTGCGGGAAGTTAGTATAGCATAGTTACCGTACCAGCATGCTGATTATTGCCATAGCAGACAAGCATATCTTCATACTTCACACGAGACACACTTGACTTTAATGCAAATCAAACATCTTGGACAACCCAATCTTGATTTTCATAGGCATTTTCTCCATGAAATACTAGGTTGCGATAGGTTCTGTTATGGGGGAATTATTTGCTGTGTAGGCTCTTTTTATTCCGACATTATTGTTAAACATGCCTGAACTAGTAAATTTGTTTATACCGTACAGTACCTTGTACTGTATAGTTTTTTAAAAATCCAATATATTGCTTGACAAATTATTGATCCGGATTAACACATATCGAGATTTGCTGAAATGTAAGCATTATCAAATTGTGTCATATTCTAGAATTATTTGAAAAATTAAAGCAAAATTTTTCAATATGGACAACGCACTAGACCCAAAAAATCTAATCTTTACCAAGATAAAAAGCGCATACACAAAGTATAAATGAATACCTGCTGATCACCTAACCTGTCCATATATAAGCAAGGCAACTGAATTTTAGATCTGTATCGCATTTGAAAAAATGAAAGTGTGATATGAATTACAATACTCCTGTGTATCCATCAGAAACACAATTCAAAGCATTGAGAAACTTATTGCGTGTTTTTCGAGTTTCAGAAACAGGACGCAAGGGAAGAAAAGAAGATAATTTTATCCGTCTTATTGTGCGTGACCTACTAACTGCAAAATTGAACTTGCGTTTCACTACAAAAACTTTTCGAATCTGTAGGACACATTGCTTAGACAGAGTTTATACTTGGTTGGTCACATATTGTTGCAGTACCAATCCTTTTGCATGTATATATATGCAGTTTGCAATCTCGGCAGCCTCGGATGGACGACTGTCGATTTACGCTTTCCTCTTCATTTTTTTAGTCCGTTATGGTAATTCAAGTCGAAGCTGCTGTGGAAAAAAATGCCATCACGTTGGACTTTTATTAAGCTGCTGTTATTTCTCTCGTCTGTTATATCCGTAACTTCATTTTTTTCTCTGTTATCTTCCCCCGACATCGCTCAATTATTGCCACACTATCTGCTTGCTGGTCCGAGCAAAATAAGGTCTCATCTGCATTGGAGTCCCATGTAAATTCATGAGCTATCTAACCTCGATACTTAATGCTGTAGACTTCGAAAAAAAAATACACGTGTTCTGATCAAACCAGCAAACAAAACGCTTGTTCATTGAGGAAGATACTGTACGTAGCATCAATCATTGTGGCATGTATCAAAGGCATCTCATACCGAATGCAATTGGACCTTTGGACAAGCCAAGCCTCGCGAAGTTGAAAATTTCATGATTGAAATTTCCGATTAATGAGTTCTCAATATTCCCTTAAAATCTGATGCAGTTCGAACTTACATAAGTGGAAGTCTTCCGTGCCAAACCTCCGTTAGTCCAGATTTAAATGATTTTTCTATCAAGTTGTGGCTAAATTTTGATGTCCTCGAAAATACGACAGATCTTATATGATCGTTCCATTCTTGAAATTAACCAAGGACGATGTAGGGCTTACTAGCCGAATACAGATAGTTTTTTTTCAGATGAGGAGGGTAACAAAACGACTTACGTTTGAAAATGTTGTGTTAGAAATTTTGGATAGATATGCATGATTTTGTTGTTGAATACGACAAATATAAATCCGCACATCTACAGCATCCAAGTAACATTGGGAATACAGTACAGTATTGTATCAGGACAAATGAATTGATTTGGGAATACAAGTTGAACTCATGGAGAAATGAAAGACACATTGAGGACAAAAGTGCAGTTGTTTATTGGCAAAGATGATAGAAAAATGGTCCTTGGAAAAAATATTGGATTTTCCAGTTGGAAGAAACTTTTATTTTTTGATGTTACTGTTTAATGGAATACCGCGGTTTGGTGGACTGGGGATTGGCGAGGCCAAGAACTGCCCTGGCTGGCGGTTGGACCGACCGGCGCTTGACGACCGGCGGGTGCGCGACCGTCAATTGACCGACTGGCGGATGACCCGGTACCAAGTACAGTATTGTATCAGGACAAATGAATTGATTTGGGAATACAAGTTGAACTCATGGAGAAATGATAGACACATTGAGGACAAAAGTGCAGTTGTTTATTGGCAAAGATGATAGAAAAATGGTCCTTGGAAAAAATATTGGATTTTCCAGTTGGAAGAAACTTTTATTTTTTGATGTTACTGTTTAATGGAATGAGTGTCACTTCGGAAATACGTCGATGGTGACATTCTCTAGATCTAATGTCTATAAATAGACCATGAAACCATTTAGAGTTACTGTACTAGAAGAATTTTTACATACTGTAATTTCCGATGACTTGTACAATGGTGATCAGCGATTGATGAGCTTCAGCTTCCGCATTTTATGTCACATATGCTGCTTCAAAGCTATGCATAGATACATCATAAAGCAGTGAAGAATTTATCATTTTGTACTGCTGTACCCTGTATACTGCACTGTATATAAAGTGGTACTGTACATTGATCATACATTGATGGAATGTTCATGGAATGGGGAAACACATTGAACTTTCGAAAAATTAGATCGAAATTTTAATATTTTTAATAAGGTACTGTGTATGCTTCCATCGAACTTGGTGCTGCGGTATCCGTACAGCACTTGTCGGGAAAAGTGCTACAGTATCTGGATTAATTCAGGTCAACCATCCAGAGTGTCGATGCAACTATAGAACATGAAGATTTAACTACTTCTTATCTTAATCTTTTAACCTTGTCAAAATGTTGCAGATCTTTCCCGTATGAATTTTCCTCCGGCAAGCTTCAAAATACTGTAGCTTCAATAAGAAGCTGTTTGTCGAGCAGAATAGGACTGTCACCTTTGTCAAAAACGAGAGTCTCTTTTAGCATTTTCTTTTACTGGAAATAGGTGTCACTCGATTCGTGCGTGCTTCCGCATGACGGGAACATTCCAATGCAAAAGGCTGTAATACGAACGGGGGAAATTTGTGTTTTTAAACATTTCTAACAGGGGTAGTTCTGAGGAAAATCAGGTTTTTCTGACATTAGGGTTTTGAGAGAGTTAAGTGAGTTGATGTGAGTTCAGAAAAGTTAGTCAGCTCTATGACTTGCCCGCTCCTATCAAGAAGGACAAATGGCAGCGAACAGTGCGATGTTATCACGATGTGATCTTGAAAAACTTCTCAGTGAAAAGGTTGTTCTCATTCATGAAGTTCGCAATGCCTCTATTTTAAGATTGTTATTACATCTTGGTCAGCTGATGGATGCTATTTTATTTTCCCCTAGGTTTTGGTTGAACTCCTATTTTGGATGTTACCCAGCCTTAGTTCGCGTTGTTTACTTGCTGGTTTCGTTTATTTATTTGAGTTACGTTTATATCCGGCACGATCAGCGAAATGATTGGGAAGGCATCTGGCGCGGTATCTAGTTGCAGCTCGACAAACAGATCAATGTCTTCTCGAGAAGATGCTAGTAAGCTATTGGAGGCAGCACTGCTTGAAATGGATGGAATCATTGCAAGTGAGTTTTCCGTCCGCAGCGAATGAAGCCGTTTCGTTTTCCGGCGGAACTCTGGGAATGTTTGGCTATCTTTAATATTTGAGAAATACTCTATTCAATCTCTTTATTTTTGCGTGGGCCAATCATTTCGAGTGCCACGAGTTCCCGTGCAGTTATGTGACTCGAGTGAACTTTGGATATCATGATCATGTGTTTTTGTTGAATAGGTACGGGTCGAAGTGATTTCGATGATCCTGGACCTCCTCCGTCGCCGATCCTCTCTATCAGCGAGGCTATGGAAAGGTTGAAAATCGCGATTCAGCAGCAACACATCATGTGTGATAATGGGAATGATGAGACGGATGATCAACTCTCCGACTTCGATCTTGAAGAGCGCAACAACAACCACAATGGAAATGACGAAAGAGCATTTATTGATCCGGAAACGCACCAGCTCATTTTACGATGGTTGACAGGACATGGAAGACCGGTGAGTAGAGCTTTTTATTGTGAGCGCGACGTATTTTCATGGAAACAAGGAAGGCTATTGCCTAGTGGTTTTCTTCGAAACGTGACGTTGGTATGCGATTGGGCACGTCATTGCCTATGGATAGTTTCCGTTCATGGTGCGAAGCTACTTACGTTTTCTAAGAGATCATGCCTGAATGATCCATGATTTTCGCTCCCTAACAAACTCGAGAACGAGCTCGAGGGGTAAGCTTTGAAGCCGGCCTGCCGAAATTTAATTGTTTCGTGAGATTTTGGCATGTTGGCATCATATGCCCGGCATGGTTAAAAGATTCTTCTTCACTCTAAGAATGCGTGAATATTCGTTCTTGGTCTTCCGATCCGCTCTGCGATGAAAGCTGTTCTTGAAGTTTTCGTGAAGCGTCACTTGTTGGGTGACGCCCACCACTGCGTACCTGCATCCCGTTGGGGGATTCAGACGCGTCGTTCCGGAGCAGACGACGCTTTGGAATCGCGTGTTTCAGTACTGTTCTGTATTTAGAGGCGTTCCGTGAACTGCTGTATTATTTTACGCTATGAAATAGCTGGCGTGAAATCAAGTGTCTGCGCGTTTTTAAAGTGAATAGAAGCTGACGTGAAACACTGCTTTCATGTTTAAATGCTTTTTGTTTAGTAGTCCGAAAGATGATAACCGATGTTGATCTGTATCTCCGTGTAATTTTCCCGATTCCTCATCTTTGTTTGTCTGTGGTATTTTTAGGCATACAGTACATTGATACGATTTGAAAATTCTATTACGGGGTTTGTCTCCTTGAGTTTGTGTTTCAGTGAAGCCGTAACTTTTCCAGTATTGACTTATTGGAGAATCTCCAGGAAAACTCTTTTCGTGGGAAATTGAAGTACGCATCTTTATAGGAACTCCGTTACAGACTGTGGGAAACCGAAAACTAAGATAAGATCTTGATAGTCGAACACACGGATTTGAAAGCACTTGACGTGTAATCTCACGGAAATGTCTACGATGTGCGAAATTTCTATCTTTGAAGATTTCTATCTTTATTTCTATCTTTTGAAGAATTAATATGACTTGCAAACCAAAATCGGCGCGAATAATTTGCGGACGAGGTCTTCGCACGAAATGAGAAATGCCTAGATTTGTCCAAAAATTAGTACAGTACAGTGCTACAGTATACTTTGCTGTGAGATTTTCTGCGAAACTCATTTCCCAACTTTCAAAACTCATACACCTACTCTTCTGGTATTAAATGGAGCAATTTGCTCATGCCATGTGAAAATCTCGTTTTTTCGTTCTTATGATAAGCATTTACAAAAATGTGTGCGCATTCCTTTTTGGTCTACATTTTAAATTCCGTCTGAAGGGCTGTGTGCCAAGTCTTTTGGCGTGAACAGATTTCCATATCATTTGTCTGAGTTTTCATGTAGAATTCTCCTACTTCTCGGAAAGTTCCGTGCTGCTTGAAAAATCGGATCTACATTCGAAATTCCATCTGAAATAAAGCATAACGACTTGTTTTTCAACCGAAGAATATTGAGTACTGCTCTGGTTTTCGCATTGTCTGCCAGAAGACAACCACGCCTATTTTAACTTGAAAGGAACGAACGATGAATAGCTCGAACAGTCAAACGTCTGTTTCATGAGATTCACAGCACCAACTGGCACACCTGCTACTATGACCTTGTTTAGCTGTAAAAATTGACTGGGGATGATCTTTTTCCAGACTTGCCGGATAAAAGTGTCACTTCGATGTGGGCTCCTAGTGCTTGGCTGAATGGATAGGAATTTCAACATTTGGCTGCATGCTGGAAATAATCTCCAGATACAGACTTCTCAAGAATATGACGAAAAACTTCGCTTATCGAGTTCGGGATCTTCTCAGTTCTCTGACGTCGGGTGTCGTTTTTATCATATTGGAAACGAGGTTCAGAAAATGTGCGAGGTTGAGGGATGGGCTCGGCAAAGAGTTGAAGTGACCCGGAAATTCAGGTAGTATGGGTCACTGATTTTGCATCGATGAAATAGAATCAAGAAAAAATGACGGTTCATATTCCATCGTAAACTTTGCAGATTTTCTGCCTTATAAAGTTATGATGCTCTCTCTGTTGCCTGTGCGAGGGCTTTCTCCGAACTCATGCGATCAACGTAAAATTTTCATTCCACTTTAATCACTGCGCCTGATTACCTGTTTTCCATTAAAGTTTGTATTTTTTTGTAGGAAAAATTTCACACTTTCTAAAAGTCCCGGGAAATCCCAATGGAAGTGACCCGTGTTCTGAAATGTGCGTGCCTTCGTAAGTCTGTCCATCACGGGAATCCCTATAGAAACTTCGAAAATGTGTCAATGACGAAGTCCTGAATGTTGTTTCACGGTTTTTGCTGAGGGGCAATTATTACCTTTGTCTTCAAAAATGAATGGTACCCTGGTTGCCCTTGAATTTCTGGAGTCCACATGTCCCAAAATAGCTGCTGAGGCCAAGATAAAATTATTGTAGAAATGATCGAGTTTGTTCGCGCTGAGTTGTTCGAAATCATAATTAGAGATAAATCGCATGTTCTAAATTTATTTGTTCAAGAATGCGATATTTACTTCCCCGAGATACGAGAATAGTATTGTTTTTAAATTAATTTTAGCTTCGGATTTTGTGCAACAAGTTAGTCCGATTCCGACCATGACTCGCAAAAAGTTTTTAAAATGTGAGGTACTGGAAATGTAATCCACCAACCGTTCGGAAGTACAGTATTTTGTATAATGTTACGAATGATATCCTGATAGATTTCTGTCCTTCGCTCCTTTGATGCAAAACGCATCGTTCATGCCTTTTTTCAATTCCAAGAAGCGTTATTTTGAGTGATTTGATTTTTTTGATGTGGGAAGTTCTTTGAATTGTTAAGAATTCAAAGTTTTCGTGAAATTTAAAATTTAAGACATACGCTCTAAGCGGAAGACCAACTCAATTAAGAGCAGTAGAGTAGACGGTTTTATTGGAAGATTAGAAGTACGAATGATCTTGACGACTCCGTTCTCGGGATTACCCGTTCAGCAACGGACTAAGCAACGCCCCGTGTTCTAACATTAACCCATTAACTGCCAAATTTCCTGCATGCCCATTTTTGTGCCATTTCACTTCATTTACATGTAGATAGGCTGGGGATATTTTTTTCGAATTTTTAAATTCAAAATTTTGTCAAATATTCAAATTTTAAGTTTGATCCCCAAATGGGGCTCACGGCAGGTCCCATCTCCTTTTTTAACAATGATAAAAATCTTTTAAAAATTGGAAAAAAAATTTATTTTTTTATTTTTGCTAAATTGTATTATGTTATGCTAAAGGTGAGTGAAAACATATCTTCTGATCCATTTGAGATGCTAGAATGCCATTAGGAATGAAATTCATAAATGTTTTTTATGATTTTACAAATATTTCTAAATTAATTTTTTTGTAAAAACTATAAAATTCATTGAACAGCATCCAGGCTGCATACCAAGTAATTTGCTAGCATTTTTCAACTGTTACATGAAGTTCAAAAGCTTAGGGGTGTCTTCAAAAAATTTTATCACAAAAATTATATTTACTACAAATACAAAAAAAAATTGAAAAAATTAATTTAAAATCGAACAAATTTTGTTTAACATGTTTTTATCATCACTTTTGTGTTGTCAACCCAGCAGTTAGGTTTATTTAAAATATGGAGCTTTTTGGACACATTTTCAAGAAAATTCCAAAATTATTTTTTTACACCCCAACTGCCATGAGCCCCATTTGGGGATCAAGGTTCTTGAACTTGTTGTGATTGATAAAAATGTCAGAAAATTAAATAAAATATGCCAAAGCATTGAAAAATAACCAGGCTACAGGGACATAGAAAATTTTGAATTGATCTGCACTAGAAGTACTTATCTTGCATTCCAAAAGTCATGTTTTAACTTTCCAATGGAATTTGAAAATTTGCTTCAGAAAACATATTGCTGTAAATTTTAAAATGAACAAAAAGAGGCAAATAAGGTCTTGAATTGTAGACAACTTTATTGCGCAGCCTCCACATGTTTTTCCGAGTTTTTGTTTCAATGGAATTTTTTTGGCAGGTCAAAAACCGCGTGAGTCCCAAATGGGGCTCATGGCAGGTAATGGGTTAATGTAGTAAACCACGTAATTGCTCTGCGGCTATCATTTTGGCGTTGATGGCTGAGATAAGGAATTGCAATGTGGTCCATTTTGATCACAAATTGATGTCCCCATAAATATGATCAAAATTGATTCACTCTGTAGAATACTGCCAAAATTCATCAATCAGTATTTGGATAGTTTTGTTCAGCCTGGTTGAGAGTTCTTGATGCACAACCAATTAAAACTTCTTTTCTGCCCTCTTTTTGTGTGAGGACAGCTCCAACTGCCAATGCTGAGGCATTGGTTGTGAGGATGAATTCTTTTGAAAAATCCAGGAAGGATAGGATAGGTGCAGACAGCATACAGTTTTGGAGATCCTTCATTGCTTTTTGTTGAGCTGAAGTCCAGTTGAAAGTAGATTCCTTTTTTCGGAGGTAGTATAAAGGTTGAGCACTTATGGCAAAATCCTTTATGTATGATTGAAAATAACCGACCAATCCCAAAATGGCTTGGATCCCTTTGACGTCTTTTGGCACAGGGAAATTTTGAATTGCTTTCACTTTCTCTGGATTCACTTTGATTCCTTCTTTGCTGATTAAAAATACGAGGTATTCTATTTGTGTCCGGAATAGCTGGCACTTGCTGAATTTCACTTCGAGTCCAGCTTTATCTAGCCATTGTAGAATATCATCAAGATTTTTGTAATGTTGATCAGCATCTTTGGAATAGATGACAATGTCGTCAATGTAGGTGTAGGCATATATTCCAAGGCATCCATCCAGGACTTAATTCATAAGGCGTTGGAATATTGATGGACTGTTTTTTAGTCCCATTGGTAGCCTTATAAATTTGTAGTGTCCATGGGGTGTTGAAAAGGCAGTTTTCCAGCGTTCTTCTTCACAAATCTTGAGGTTGTAAAAACCGTGCAATAAATCCAGTGCTGTGAAAAACTGAGCACTCCCAAGCTCTTCAAAGATTTGATTTATGTGTGGCAATGGATGGGGATCTGTGATAACGTGGTTGTTAAGATGCCTAAAATCTACAACCATGCGCCAGCCTCCGTCCTTTTTCTTAACCATTAAGGTAGGGCTGTTATAAGGACTTTTGGAGGGCCTAATTATTTCCTGGTCCAACAATTCTTCCACGTATTTGGCCAGGAGAGTGCGCATCCCAAAAGGGATCGGATATTGCTGCATGTAAATTGGAGTTGGTGTATCCAAAGGAATATCCGCTTGGTAGATTTTTCAAAGTCCAAGGTTGTTGGTTTTTAGCACCAATACTTTTTTGTATTTTTGAAGTAATGTTTGCATTTTCGAAATGAGATGTTGAGGGCATTCTGAATGTTGAAGGTTTTCCTCAATCAGCATGTCTATGTTCTGCTGTTCAGCCTTTCCATGGATTCTTTCCTTGTCTTTGTTGATGGCAAAGATATGCTTTGGAGGATCATAATGAAAATCAGATCCGTAAGCTATCATGTGCCTAGGTTTTAGCTGGATATCTTGATCCGTGAGGTTGAGACAGAGAACATGCACTTTTCCATCTTTCAATGTTGATAAACTTCTCCCAACAGCAAGGTCGCCATGATGCTGATTGTGAATGTAGATGTCGGTCTTCTCATTGGGGAAAAGATGTGTTTTGGCAGGCTTTGCTAGTATGATGCATTGGGACATTTTGGGTATCCTGATGTTTCCAGATGGGTATAATCGGAATTGATGTGTTTCTTCCAGGTTTTTTGTTGCAGCATGAAAGAGTCTCTTGAATCAAAATTTTGAAGTTTGTTTGGTGAAGAAAGGTATTGTTTGGTGATTTAGTTGGATGAGACTTCTTGGATAGTCAATGATGGCGTGTAATTTCTTCAGTATGTCATTTCCCAAGATACCTTCAAATCCTACTTGTCTCAATTATGTGACAAGAAAATGGGCCTTGACGGGTTTTACTAAACATAGTTCAGTCCAAATTTCACCCATCAAAGGTACTTGATTTCCTTCTAAAGTTGAGATTGTTGAGAATGTTGAATCAAGGTAGATAGTAGGATTCAATATGGTTGCTGATATCAGAGATACTTTGGCTCCAGTGTCCACAAATAATTTAATGGGCACACTAGCAGCGGTTGTTGATATAAGGATGACCGGTATTTTCTGTGGGGCTTCCTTGGACAAAACTCTGGTCAGTACTCGTTTCCCGAGTCTGAGCATTCCTCAGCTGAAAACATAAGATCTGTTTCTTCACCTTCTGACAGGGATGGAGTATCTTCAGTTAGGTGATGTACGATTCAGTTGTCAGCAGGGTATCCGTATGGTTGGTTTTTGCTCTGGGGATCCTCTTCCCCTTCTCTTGGTTTTTGCGTATTATTTGATGCAAAAGGACTCTTGCTTCTTGCTTGTCTATGTGGGTGAGGACTTCTTGATGGAGAATGGCTGTTTTTCTAGATTGATTTGTCCTAGACGGGGTAGAGGGTCTTCTTTGAGGTCAAGAACTGTTTTTGGAAGATCTTCTTCTATTCCAATTGTTGTTGTGATAGAATGGCATGCTATTAGAGAAGCCAACTTGTTTTCTTTCTCCTCTTTCTTGTGGGTTTTTATTTTGGAAACAATCCTTCTGGAGATGTCCCACTTTTCCACAAGTATAACATGATCTCATTTCCCATTTGGATTCTTGAAGTCCAAAGGTGTTCAGATTTTTCATTCCTTTTTGTACTTGGTGAACGTCATTATCTTTGGATCCTTGGATCCTAGTTTGTAGTAATTTGATGTTCATTGCCATTTTGACGGCGTGATCCAAAGTTGAAGGGATCTCCGGGAATCTTGCATAAATGGATTGTCTTAATCCTTGGATAGAATAGGTCTTCATTAAATTGTCAGTGAGTTTTTTGCTTCCTTGGTATTGCAACAATTCTTCTCGATACATCAAATTGGAGGTAATGGCAGGCTCGTCTCTTTAATTCTCTTCTGAGAATCTTCAGTGCACTAGGCAATTTGCCCAGCATTTGATTTCCCACTTGTCTAACTCAAGAGGCAATATCATGCACTCTCTGGTTAGCTCCTCGAGCAATCCTTTGGAGATCCCTTATTCCTCCATTGATGATTTTATCCTGGTACATGTCTTGCAGTTGTTGGATACTGTACCTGTAGTCTTTTTCTAAAATTCCTGGTATTCCCAGGAGAAGGTTCTTAGCTGGTCCTTGTATCTTTTGCAAAAAGAGTGTTTTTAATTGGCTGTTCAAGATTTTGCAATCAGTAATGGATAATTTGAATATTGTCCACCACTTGAACCAGGATTGTTTTTTGTCTCCTGTGAATATGGGAATGTTGTTTATGATGGAGGTTGTGACTTGTATACTACCAACTGGTCCATCTTCCTTCTTTGTTTTCATCTGAAAGAATAGTGCTTCAGCTGCACTTTGTCTCTGTAGCTGTTCAACAGAGATGCTGTTCTTGAGGTATGATTCTTTCAGTCCCATCATTTTGTTTAATTCTCTTCTTTTCTGTTCTGCCTCATTTTCATTGAGTTGAGACAGAATCTTAGCTTGAATTCCTTCCAGTAGGGCTGATGACTTGTCCTGCATTGCCAACACTGTTGGTCTGAGATCTTTATGAAGATCCGTCCAATACTTTTTTGCAGCTTCATGCGCTTTTTGCAAATTTGTCAAGGAAAGTTTTCTTGGTTCAGTGGTGTTGGGTTGAGCCAGTTCTTGCTGTACTGCAGCAATTTGCTGGTCAAAATAATTTATCTTCTGTTCTGCCTTTAGCACTTGTTGAGCACCAGGGAGGCGCGTGAATTCACGGAATTCTTCATACGCGTTGGACAAGTTTTTCTTAGAATTTTCCACTTTCTTTGTTTCAAAAATTATTTCCTTCAAAAAGGAATTTCTAGAGATAAACTTTCTCTATTTGCTTTTTAGCATTTTTTCCTGGCTTAGCCTTCTGAGACGTCTCAAAGGAATAATCACAAATCACAAGAATTTCTTTCCAGAAATCTTGTCTCTCACATCTATTTTTACTTTTTCTTTCACAACTTTTTCTCTTTTTCTTTCTTTTTCTTGGCTACCTTTCCTGGTGCCCTTCCGCAGGAATATTCAACACTCAATAGGAATATATATACTCAATATAAATATACACTTTTCTTTTTCTTCTTTGCTACACAATAGCAATTTCGCAATAACACTATATATCTAGGACTTACTTGAGTTCCAATTGGTTTTTCAGATGCAGAGGTTGGAGTTTTGGAAGAAGTAGAAAAGTACTTGCTAGTCAAATTTCCAATTCTCCAATCTGGCCAAATCTGACAATCTGGGTAGTTTTTTTTTGCGGAGAGGAGACCACGCGAGGTACTTGCTCTTGAGGTTTGAAAATTTGATCACTGAGTAAAAGTCAATTCAATTCAACACAAGAGAGGCACTCACCCCTCTCAAAAATAAAAGTTGGATAACGTAAAAGTTAAAACTACCGACTGCGCCAATTTTGTTATCTTAACTTCCTTGATAAAATATTCATGTCGGTTGCGTAAACACCTCAGATCCATCAATAAACGTATATTTAGACAACTATTAAATGAAATGAGGAGGAAAATGTATATTCCAGTGTATTACATTGAATTGTTGAATTGTAGAAATGGGCAAAAAAAATTATATTTCATGTTCCGGAACGTCATGTAAATATTTTTTTATACTTCACATTTGAGAATGTTAATTGAAATTTAGGGTTATAGATGGGTTATATATATATTGTGGTTAAATATATACATGACGTTTGGGAATGTGAATTATACTTTTTATATTCAAGGATTTTTCACTGTTATCCCAAAAATAAAATACTTCAGATTTCTATAAAATATTTAATACATATATTTTGATATTCACATCAACGTAAAATATAAAGTCAGGAAATTAAGGAAGTCTTGTTAAAATTGCTACAAGGCTTCCTGAGAAATAACCGCGTCGAGGTTTGGATAATTTCTGAGGCCAGCTCAGGAAAATCAGAGGTTTATATAAACTTGACAGGAATCGAGGATCAGCGAGATTCCTTCAAGTAAAAGAAATTCATGA